>JAAGAY010148495.1:0-51609 GCA_011801015.1 Ardeotis arabs
GTCACGTGACAGACACGCGGGACCTGCACCGGGAAGCGGGGGCAGGGAAGGCCACGTGACCCGCGCTGCGGCGGGACCTTGAGGCACCGGCTCCCCCCCCTCCCCTCGTCGTTTCCATGACGACCGGCGGATGCTTGACGAAAACCGGCGCCCGGCAGGCGGGGCCGAAGGCGAGCCCGCCCACAGCGCAGGCAGGACAGCCCCGCCCCTTCCGGCGCAGCCTGCCCAATCAGCGCGGAGGACGCCGCGAGGGGTTGTTTAAATTCCCCGGGGGCAGGGTTGTCCGTTGGGCCGTGAGGCGCCATGGGCACCCGTGAGGACAGAGGTAGGGGTGGCCCAGGCTCCTGAGGTGATCCCTTCCTTCTCTCCTGAACCGGGAGCGCCTTTCCCTCCTGAATTCGTTGCTCCTCTTCTTCCCCGTGCTCTGTCCGCTGCGGGGCCTTGCGGTGGGGCGAGTCTCAGCGGAGCAGCCGGGCTTCTGCCCTGCCGGGCTGGGGGGGCCGGGCGGAGAGCTGCCGCTTCCCTCCCCTCTGCGCTCTTTCCTCCTCCCGCTGCTCGCATCGCTGGCGCCGTCCGCTTTATTCAGACGTGCTGTTCATTAAAGATGTATTTTTGTTGTGGCTTTTCACCCCCCCCGGTGACACTTCATCCGGTAAACCCGGAGATGAACGGTAACTGAAGCTTTCTAAGACACGTCGGTCTGAAATGTAGGAGTTGCTACTTCAACCGTTCGTGCACCTGAGGCTACTAAAATGTTAGGGTAAAGTGACTTCTGGAACTGAGTGAAGAGCAGAGCAATGGAAAAGTAGTACTCCCAGTGTACAGAAGAGTAAAAACTGTACAAATTCGTTTCTGTTCTAATTATATCTTTTTTTTTTTCCTTCTAAAGATGACTTATCCCTTCTCTAGTAACTTATAGTCCTTGATAATACTTGTTAAAATACTGCTTTTGTTTGCAAAAGCAACATGTAGGGAGGAAAAATCCAACCTTAAGAGATCCCAGGCTAACAGAGATTAAGCCTTTTGTTCTTCCAAGTTGATATTTGAATTGGATGAGGACTGTAGAGGGTACATGTACTTCAAAGCACTTTGAATTGAGGACTCCAAGTTTTGGGAAAATCAGGATGTTTCTGTACACATCTCATTGTGCTCAACATGAAGTTCATGGGACTAGCTCTGTATTCTTGTAATCTCTAAACAGCAAACTAATAAAAGTATTATCCTTGATTTTAGTTTTCATGAAGAATATTTGTGTTAGCAGTGGTGTTGTTGCCTGAGAATATTAGGGAAACTGGGTTTGTAAGAGAAGCTCATGTTTTTCAGAAAGGTATATGTCATTTCTGATTCTTGCTAAAATACGTATCAAAGCTTATGTTAAGTTCTTCAGGGTTTGGAATTCCTGGTTATGCAGCCAGACCAAAACTTGCTTTCCGTTATGTGGAAGAAAAAAGTAATCTGCCTAGCCTGTGGTACTTAGTACCCTTCAGCTCACAAGTCCTGTTGTGCTAAACTGTAATTTTAAAAGGTACTGGCATGTATCACGTCTCTCTCTGTCCATGTTTCCATCTGGAATAAACAGAGCATGGAGCAGAAAGCATACAACATGTTCAATATTTTGTATGATTGGGATTGACCACCTATGGTGGAGTCAAAGACATTTAAATGGGTTCCATCTTTCACTGTAACTAACCATGTTGTTATTTCTATGTCTTTCACTTCTGACATTAATATGTTTCACTTCTCAATAGATTGGGTTGATGTTGCCAATGATCTTTTAAGGAGCTGTCGCATAAACCGGCGCATAACGCATCTCTCAGAATGTGGTGCTGATGTGTTTGTTCGTCTTTATGAGTCAATCTTAGCAGAAAAAGTACCAGGTGGGAACAATAATTTCTAAACCTGCTTCTTTTTTTTTGTCTCTGTATATTTTGTAATGAATCAATTCAAGTTTGCAGAACTTGTAAGAGGTGTAGGGTTTCTAGAGTATTTGTGTCCTTCCAAAGACAAACACATGAGATTGTCATTCTTTAAGAAGATTTAAGTGATATTGGCCAATTTTGTGTTTGGGAAGTGTCAAGACTCCTACTTGGAGAAGACTTTAATAGCACTGAGGTAACTAGCAACTATTGGAGGTAGAAGTCCTTTTAAATACAAGCCCAGAACTAAATATAATGTTGCTCCCAATTCAGCAGAATACTTTGCAGTCCCTACTAGTTACTGAGAGGGGAAGAAGAGATGTTAAAGCCAAACTGCAGTTCCAGTTTGATATCTGAACTAGATGTGTGTGCTGGGAGTGAAAGAGGAAAAATTCTTTAGTAGTCTCTCTTCTTGAATTTAGTACTTCAGCTGATGAAATCCACACATCTTCCAGTGGGTGTTCTAAGTTTGTACTTAGTGTTTATAAAAGATTTAATACAACCATATGGTATTTGGGCTTTTCACCAAGTACAAAAGGTATGGGAAAATATTATCTTGTAAGTAAAAGTTAAAGGAGTTTAGTCAAAACATCTGCAATAAGCTATCCATTTAGATAGCCTAAAATCTATTATTTATTTTAAATAGATTTCATAGCTACTCCTAGAAGCCAAGAGGATGATGCACATAATATACAAGCAGTAATAGATTCCCTGGCGTTGGACTATTTGCAGGTCAGCTTGTCGCACATCACTGGTAAGTACTCATTTTAATATAGACTAACACCAGCTGAATATCTGTGTGGTTTAGTTTAATACTTTGTAAGAACCATCTGTTATAAAGCATACTTTCATACTTAAATGAAAGGTCTTTTTCTTGTAGCGAATGTCATCAAAACACTGAACCCTTGCTGTGGACATCAGGTTGTGAATTTAAACAGCAAGCAGAGAATAAATAAGAGCTGTCTTGTATGACACAGACTTGTAAGAAATGATAAAGTTAACAATTGATCATACTTCTCTCGCCTGCTAAATTGTTACCTGAAGTCTGTTACTGGCTCAGTATTTTTCTGTATACAGCTCAAGCTTGGAGACTGGGTTTTAAAACATGAGCCTTGAATTTCAAACTTTTTGAATTTTAAAAAGCTGGTGAGTAAAGAGTTGAACCATATTGTGTCTGTCCTTTGTACACAGGTGTTCTGGTTTTATTTAGTGATGGGGGGGCTATGGTGGTAGCTTCTGTGAGAAGCTTCTAGAAGCTGTTTCCCCTTTGTTCAGTGGTAGCAGAATGTTCTGTGATAATGCCTCTGTGATAATGTATTTAAGAAGGGGAAAACAGGGAAAAAAAAGAAAAGAAGACGCAAAGAAGCTGAGCAGGGGTGGAGAGGGGGAGGTGTGAGTCTTCTGGGCCTTGCAGGCCTCACCCTTTGGCTTCCCACTGGGTGGCTGACTGGGCCTGGCCCGGCTGTGAGAAGTGGGGAGGAGATGAGATGTGAAGAGAACCTGAGAGGCATCTGCCAGCCTGTTGTGAAGAATTTACTGTGAGAGGAATGGCTGCAGGTGCCAAGGTCAGTGAAGAAGGAGGAGGAGGAGTAATGCTGCTCCCAGCAAAGATCCACCTGCAGCCTGTGGAGGACCCCACATTGGGGCAGGCGGGTGCCTGAAGGAAGCTGTGGCCTGTGGAGGCCCTGCTGGGGCAGCTGTTCTGGAGGGAATGCACCCTGTGGAAGAAATGACCGACACTGGAGCAGTTCCACAAAGGACTGCAGCCTGTGGGTGAGACCCCATGCTGGAGAAAGGGAGGAATGTGAGGAGTTCTTCCCCCAAAGACGAAGCAGTGGCGTAGACCGTAACCCCCATTCTCTCTTCCCCCCTGTGCTGCTCAGGGAGGAAGGTGGTAGAGATAATGTTAAGCCCAGGAAGAGGGAGGGGTGGGAGGAGGAGGTTATCTTGTTCTCTGTCTCATTATCCTTTGTTTATAGTAATAAATGAATAGTTTTCCCCAAGTCAAGTCTGTTTTGCCCGTAACGGTAACTTTAAGGATCTCTCCCTGTCTGTATCTCAAACCTTGAGCTTTTTTTCAAATATTACCTCTCCCTGTTCTCTTGGAGCGTGGGGGGAGTGAGAGAGAGACTGCGTAGTCTGGTCCCGGTTGGGGCTGAACTACAACAACAGGTCATAGCTTTCACTGAGTATTCATATGTATAGTCTTGCAGAACATGGCCTGTGCAGAACGACAATGACTTGCTTGATAGCTCTTTCTAACTCAGTACCTGTACAGTATGGCTGGTACTTGCAGTCCTGTCTGCCAGTCTGTAGACTTGGTTCATGCTGTAGCTACTACGTACAAGAAAATATTAAATACTTTCAATTAGAACAGAAAATACGCAACTCCGGGAAACTTTTAAGATACCTTAAGCTTATGTATGTAGCCATGAATGAGTGACCAGTTGTCTTCTGAGCTGATACTCTTCTCTAGAAAACTCCTGCTTTTGAGAATTTTTCTTCTGTGAAGTACTAATTATTAATATGTGGCAGTACCTTCTCTTAAGGTGAGAACATTGTGAAAGGAGAAAGGGAATCTATCAGAAACCTCCTTGAAATATTTGATGGTTTGTTAGAGTATCTTACAGAAGAAGCCAGTGAATCATCTTCTCAGAATGGAGGTGAGTAGACAGATGTCCTAGTTTAAGGTATTAGTTCTGCTGCTACTGTATTATGGACAGCTTACTCTTTCTGTTTGCCTGCAATCAAGTTAGCTTGCTGACGGCTTTGTTAGGTTCTTATGACCGGAGTTCTTAATGTTCATGGATGGAATACAGCTCCCATAATAAGTAAAAACTGTTTCTTTGTTCTCCTCACTAGCAGCTGTAGGGAGCGATATCCATTGGAAGATGTAAGCTTTGCGAAAGCTTGTTTTGGGATATCCAAAGTGTTTCCAATGTAGCAAAGATGTGTCTGGTGGCTTTGCCTTGACAATGCAGAAGAGAAGAAAGACTGAAACTGACCATGGGGGGAGGAAATTTCAGTGGCTGAACTGAGTATTTACATTCATTATTTTAATAAATAATAATGATGATTTATTTTCCCTGAAACTTGTTAAAAGGCAAGAATTGGAGAAGATAATCTTTCTGCTTCGTTCTTGTGGCAGAAGCCTGCCCCAGACAATTAATCCTCTTAGTGTGTTGCTTTTCTACTTGTAAGTCAAATGATTTGTGGTTAGGATTCAGGGAGGGAAAGGTTGACTTTACTTGGAGCAACGAGCAAACATCCCTTCTGCTTATTAGGAGACAAACACAGGGATGACTTAAGCTTTCCTGTGAAGTGGATGTTGGGAGCAGATCCGTAGCTGGGGCTATTTTGAGGAAAATGATAAACAGGGAAGAGGAGCTACTCAGCCCTTCAGAGGCATGGTCCTTACTGCAGACTGAGTACTGGTCTTCCTGTCTTAAAGTTGATAAGAACTGTCATCCCTGGCTGCTGCACCCTGTGAGTAAGGGGAGAGCACTTGGTGGCTGAGACAATTGCCTCCTCTCCTGTTTTGCTGTGAATGGCAGAAAGAGGGCAGTAGCAATTTTCAGTGCCTGTACCTCTGCTTTTCTGTTCTCTGCCAGTGCTGCTACCCAATAGGTGTTAGTGGCTCCAGTTTTCTAGTTATAAGTGCAGGATTTAATTCTTTTGAGGAAGAAAGTGGTTATTTATAATTGAAACAAGAGGGTATATGATAGTTGTATTGCATCTCAAAACTGACCGTAAAGGTTGCCTCACACCCTCAAGGGGAGGCATTACATCTCATCATTTTAGATATCATTGTTATAATGTTTTACACTGAAACTGGGTTGTTTATATTGGCAATAATATCTGTTAATAGGTAGAAGTCGTTTTCCTGAAAATAATTGCCTCTTGATTATTAACAGATGAGGCAAATGTGCTGTCCAAAAATGAAATTCAAATTGCATCTCAAGAGCAGCTGGCAAGCAATGCTGGTCAACTTACACAGCCTTCAATATTCTCATCAGCTGAAGGGTAAGAACAGTTCTGAATATTTGCATTGACATAGTGATTGACTATCTTCTTGTGTATCTGTAAAGAAACTGCTGGGTTTTTAATTGTGTGCAAGTGGGAAACATACTGATTGCATATGTCAAATGGAATGTGAGAACTTCCTGTAGTTGGGCAGTAAGAGGGCTGAAAGTGCATCTAGAACTTTTTTTTTTTTTTTTTACTCTTGAAGAGTGCTAAGGGCATTTTGTTTCCCTTAAGTTTACTTTACACGTGGAATGAAACAAGTTGAAAACTTTGCCTCAGTTTTAAATGAATGTATTACAGTTAAACTGCATTAAATTTATCTTCATGACTTCTACCTTGGTTTGTTTTCTAGAAGCTGGTGTCTTACATCCTACACTGTAATAGCCTGAGTTGCCACTCTTCTGCAGCTCCATCTTGTGGACTGAAGGGGCAAAGATTTTTATTAGAGTACATATCTGATGGCTTTGTTTCTCTTAGGTCCCAGTCAGAATTGTTTGTTCCATCTTGTGATTTAGATGGATCAGAATCTACTAGTGAATTAATCAGACTTGGAGATACTGCTCATTCGTTTTCCAAGAGAGAGGAAGGTGAGTTTGGGTGAAAAAAAAATTTAAGACTACTCTGTAATAACATTTCTAGGCTATTTTGTTGTTTCTTTTTAAAAAGTTATTTCTTTCAGACAAATACTTTGTTTTAAACTCTTATTTTACAAAAACCCACACCCCCAAAAACCCCAACCCACACATAGTAAGCAATTGTACCTGTGGTTGTGCACGAGGGATCTCAGTGATGGTCTGTGTAGGGCTGCTGTGGGAAATTCCAGGCTGCACACAGCTGTGAGAACACAACCTTGGAGAGGGGAACTAGGAGGGCAGTTATCTCAGAGAAGGGAGCCAGGAGGGTTGTTGTTGAGCAGGATGTTGCTGCTGTCCAGGAACCGCTGTCAGCCAGCAGGGATGTACCTGGCAGGCCTTGCTGCGTGCGCTGGCCACGCGGACACCAACACCTGGTCAGTGCTCTGCCACTGAATCTGCTGAGGGGATAAACTGAGGCAGCTCAGAGCAGAGGGAGAGAGAAAGGACCCAGAGCTCACTCTGTGAACAACAGGGGACACCCTGAAGGTGCTGCACCTACCTCCCTTCTCTGCTCTGAGCCCGATGGTCATCATCCTCCTGCTCAGAGGTGTCTCCAGCTTAGTCAGGGTGGTAAGACTCTCACAAAGGGAAAACAATACATTAGTAACTGCTTATGCAAGGCTATAATAGAGCAACAAATACTGTTGTGCTTTTAAATATTGCATGTTGAGTGAACTTTGTGCGTAGGAATCCTATGAACCGGTTACAGGTTGATCTTGCTGAAGTTAAAATGTAGATTTCTTTAGTATTCCAGACACTGGTTTTCATTACTCCTGAGCTACTATTGTTTGGATAAAGGTTTGTTGTTTGACTTCTGATTCAGTTCTCCCTACAAAGGTGCTTTGTTTAATAGAATAAGAGATTTCTGAAACCTTTAATCTACTTTATTTATTGCCGTGTGAAATGTATTATTTAAGACTATAAAAAGACTAAGTTGATTCTTAAGGAAGACTTGTTAGGAGTGTGTGCCACTTAAAAACATTGTGGGTGGCTGTCCTGGTTCTGGCTGGGATAGAGTTAATATTCACCTGAGCTGGGAGGAGAACTGGAGCTGGTGGCCCCTATGGCTGGGGCACCCAGCTGGGAGAGTTTACTAATTAGCTAACAGCTGGGCTAAATTTACCCAAATTAGCCAAAGGGCTGTTCCATCCCCTGGGACACCATGCTCAGCATGTAAGTGAGGAGGGGGCTGAGGGGAGTCTCCTGCTCTGTGGGAAGAAACTGGGCATTGAGATTTGTTGTGAGCCATTGTACTAGATTTATTTTTCCATCGCTGTTTTGTTTTCTTCTGTTATCTCTCAAATTTATTTTTTGTTTAATCTCAACCCATGTGTTTTTGCTGCCTGTTGTTTACCAATTCTCCCTTCTGTCCCACTGGAGGGTGGGGAGAGTGAGAGACAGTGTAGTCTGGTCCTGATCAGGGCTAAACTATGACTGTGGTCTGGAACAAATAACTTGCAGACTACTTAAATGGAGTCCATTCCTATTTTCCTATAAGAATATTCCTATTCTCATTGGTGATTAATCTCTCCAAGTAGAAGCATAAAGAAATAGTATGAATTATGAAATTCTTATTGAATAGAATTACAAGTTGGAATGTAACAGACCTATTTTGATCATAGTATGGATTGCTAACACCAAGTTACTAACATACCAAACATGAAAATCCATCTAAACAGCTCATAGCAAGACGCTTTATAGTTCTTAATTTAATCTTTTTCGTACACCACTTCTAGAATTCCAGTTGCCTGAATTGTTGCCAGCAGAAGAGGACAAGGGGGTGGAAGAATCTAAAAACTTAGAGGCTATCGCAACATTACCTGGACAGTTCTCTGAAACTGAAAGGGCCATTGTAAAGGAAAAGGAAGATGGTGAGTATTTATTCTTCTGATACGTAATCTACCTGATTTTGACTAAGGGATGTAGGGTACTAAGGTAGTGTAGAGGAGAACCTTAGTCATGGATGGAAACACTTCAGCTCTATTTCAAAATAAATAATTTTTCAGAAATTTTATTTTAGCGTCCCAGAGTATGCAAACTCCATTATCTAGAGTATTTCTGCGTAGGTAGGATTCAGCTTCAGCTAGGCTTTTTCCTTCTGTGGTTCAGTAAGAAAAATACTGAAAATAAAAAGTCCTTGTTGGATGATCCTAGCATCCAAAATCATATTTTCAAGAGGGCTTTCATGCTGTTCCTGAGGGCAGATATGGATAGATTGCGTATGAGGTGAATCATTCTGACAGGGGGCAGCCATCTTCTCCCAGTGGCTCTGGCCTCTGCTGACTATGGCTCTGTCATTGCTTCGAATTCCTGCCCGCGAGCAGGCGCTCCCCTGCTTGTGCTTTTTTCCCTACAATCATTTTGGATACAAACGGAAAGCTGCTTACTGTGTATGCACATAGCTACGTGCATGTGGTGTATTCATATACATATATATACAGTCATGAAAAACTTGGTGCTTTTAAAAAAATGGGGAGGGGCTGCAGTATGTATCTCTAAACAGAAGAAAAGTAACATTGTAAGGCATAAAATATTACAGTTCTGTTCTGTGCAGTCCAACAAAGATGGTAGCTAACACTGGATATTTAGATAATTCCATCTAATATGTATGGAGAATATACAGAACTAACACTTTCCTTTCACAGATAACACTTAAACTTCAAGTTTTTCATATTTGTCTCTTAAGGATCACTGGAGTCTGTTCATACTACTGAGCCTCAAAAAGACAGTTTGAGTTGCAGTGCTACAAAACTTGGGGAGCCTATACAGCAAGCTATTCCTTTGCTACCACCATTTCAGCCTTCGGAAGCCAGACCTCATTATCCTGCATGGAGAGATTATCAGAGCTCAGCCAGCCAGTCAGCAGCTTCGGCTAACAGTCAAGGAGTGAAAATATTTACTGTAAGTAAAAACCTATCCTTACATCTTTATTTTTTAGTAATCAATACTGCTTTACTTACAAAACCTTGTAGTATACCTGCAGAATGGAAGTAGTTGGTCTCTGAAGAACGCTTCTGAATGCGTCAGATTTTATCTTCGGTTCCAAGAATTTTGGATTGTGGATTCACTCTTCACTGAGCGTCTAGAGGAGGTTAATCTGAGGGGTGTGTTTACTTTATACACATATAGATAACACATCTCCATGATCAATGTAACTGCACACTTTACAATATAGTAAACAAAATATAGTGCGTTATGATTTATCTATAAAATCAGCATTGTTTTCCATATGCAGACAAATCTATTGTACGGCTTTCCTGTCAACACTCTCCTGTGAATTTGTAGAAAACATGTTGCTTTTTATTTCAGCTTGAGAAGTCACTTACACAAAAATCTGGAGATGTTTCTGGCAGTCTTCCTCTATCAAGGAAAATCTCAGGTGAGAGAGTTTTGCTTCCTATGAGGTAACTCTTAAGTGTCAAATGTTGCATTTATTTTTATTGGCACTACCAGAAACATCGTTTTAAAACTATTAGTGCATTTTTTTTAATTCAGACAGAAGTTCACGTTTCTATCTCAGTTTTATAGAGAAACAAAAATAGGTTACTTCTGAGCTGTTCACTGGAGGAAAATAATCTGTGTCCCCAGTTCAATTCTTTTTCTTAGTTAATCCAGTTAAGATGTGCCTATACTACAGAAATCTCTTCTAGCAGACAACTCCCATGGCTGAGCTTATTCTGAGCAGAGACACACGGACCAAACAAGCCAGTTTCAGTTCTAGGATAAAGCCATTAACTGCTATTGTAGAAAAGGCTTAGAAGCTAATTTTCGTTTTCAGTGCTTATTTTCTCTGTTGCCTGGGAAACACTACTTACCTTTCTAGTTGCCATAGCATTCCCATGACACAGAACATTCAAAACTCGAGAAATTAACAAAATTAATGTCACAACTGTGTAATCACAGTTGCTTTGTCATTCTGTTCTCTTCGAATAATTTAATTCCAAAGGCCATGGATCGCATCTTTTTTTTTTAATGTGTTCCTCACATTAGTAGGCATGGTGCAGTCTGTGCCATCAGCTAACACTTATGTCATCTGCTTCTGCAGTGGGAGACGAGGTCGTATCAAATGATGCTGAGGACAATGTGGCAAAGGTAGATGTTGCATCTTTACCTTATTTGTGGAACTGCAGTCAATATTTTTGGATTTCTGCTTAATTCTCCTGATATCTTGTGGCACTCCTTAGTTGTTTGTTGTTTTTTTTAAACCTGCTTTTGGCTTGCTTTCTTCATTATACAACCAATGATGCAATGTTGTTAGACTGTGACTGTTTATAAGTCATGTCAGTTATTTCTGGAGGTGGTTGCTTCAAGAAGTTTGGTTTTAATCAAAGATGTATAAAACACAAGAGCACAGTCGTGTCCTTTCTCTGAAGTGTATCAGTATTCTAAATAAGTAAAATTTTGGTTTTCTGGGATTGTTCAGACTCCAATAAAATTCAGATTTTACTCCCTTCCTCTAAAGATCGCTGAACTGCCTGGGTATGTGTGAGGGATCTCAGTGATGATCTGTGTAGGGCCACTGTGAGGAATTCCAGGCTGCACACAGCTGTGAGAACACGACCTTGGAGAGGGGATCCAGGAGGGTTGTTATCTCAGAGAGGGGAGCCAGGAGGGTTGTTGTTGAGCAGGATGTTGCTGCTGTCCAGGAACTGCTGTCAGCCAGCAGGGATGTACCTGGCAGGCCTTGCTGCGTGCACTGGCCACGCGGACATCAACACCTGGTCAGTGCTCTGCCACTGAATCTGCTGAGGGGATCAACTGAGGCAGCTCAGAGCAGGGGGAGAGAGAAAGGACCCAGAGCACACTGTGAACAACAGGGGACACCCTGAAGGTGCTGCACCTACCTCCCTTCTCTGCTCTGACCCTGCTGATCATCATCCTCCTGCTCAGAGGTGTCTCCAGCTTAGTCAGGGTGGTAAGACTCTCACAAAGGGTAAAAAATGTTAGTAACTGCTTATGCAAGGCTATAATAGAGCAACAAATACTGTTGTGCTTTTAAATATTGCATGTTGGGTGAACTTTGTGCATAGGAATCCTACGAACCGGTTACGGTATATTATTTAATTTTATTTCCTTGCATTGTCCTTTGCTTTGCAAAGACTGAACAATGCAAAACCCACAAGTTGATCAGCAGATGCCATTCTGTGCTTGTAGAAACCTGTCTAGAAAGGAAGTTCCTTGCTCTGGAAAGCACTTTTCTTTTTTGCCTTATGCAACCACAAGAGGTGCTCACAGACTTCACTTCCAATAGTTTCAACAGCCTTTACTTCTACATTGTCTGTTTAAAACATTGCCTCTGCTTAAAATTCATTTTCCACTGCTATATTTGCAAGTTACTCCAGTTTGAACAAATAAGGTACCAGGCAGTACTAAACCAGTGTAACTAAGTGCCATAAGGACATAAGGGTTTTCTTTTAGTCTGTGAATTGCAGCTTAATCTACACTCAGTGAGGTTCAGCTTACTAGCCATCACTTGGCGTTAGTCCCAGGCTAATGAGGTAGTAAGCAGGGATACTCATGTAACTTAACCTAGACATTGTTCTTCTCATTCAGTGGTTTAGCTGTAGATGGTTCTTGAACTGATCTTCCACATTTTTGCTAGCCTTTTTCTTTAAGCATCTAATTCTTTAAAGCACACTATCTTCAGTCAGGGACCTGGACATATAAATACTTCTGTGTATATATAAAAAAATCATAGGGTTTAAGATGGTTGTCCTGTAGAAGCTGTTGTAGGATCTCTCTAATCACATGATCTATGGTATTTCTGAGCTGTACTATGAGCATCTTAATATAATCTTAATTTACTCATTTTCCTAGGTTCCTCAGGTATATGGGACTTCTACATCTGCTTCGTCTTTACATCAAAACCCCTCACTGTGTGCTGAACAAGTAACACAGACTCCAAAACCTGAATCTAGGTATCTGCCTAGACAGAAAAGGCAAGTTTGTTTTACTTGGTACTGAGCCAAGCTAGCACTTTGATACACATGGCCATGTCCCCACCCTCCCCCTCCTCTAAAAAAAAAAATCTCTTCTACCTTGTCTGCCTGACAGTGAAAGATTCATTTTAATGGAAACATTTCCTGTTTCTCCTGACATGTATGCATTTTCTTAAATATAGTTATAGGCATTTACACATTCAGCTTCTACTTAATCCTATGAAAATATGCTCACTGACAAAAATTAACTGGAATTGTACCAAGTAATGCTTATCTTCAAGTTTTTAGAATAAAAAAGAAATCTGTCTGTTTTCTGTTTTAGCAGATATGAAGATTCTACTGCAGATTCACTTGAAGAGTCTCTTCGCTACAGAACAACAAAGGAAAAGCTGTCTGAGGAAGAGCTTCATAAAGTGTCTGAAAAACTCTCTCGCGGGTTAAATGAACTCGATTTAGTAAGTGAAATTTATTCTTTGTATCTGAGCAATCTAGCCTTAGCAATGGTAGTGGAAAGAACAAGGATAAACATTTAATATTAATTAAAAGGACATCTGCAACTGACACCTGACTTTAGACAGGTCTGAATTTTGAATGAACTATTGAACCTGACCCCCCCCAAATCCATCCAATAGATGTTAGAGGGAGCTTTGGTTGAGCACGCCGGAGCAGAGTTGACAGATGAAGACAACCTGTCTCAGCACAGTGACAGCATCATGGATTATCGCCAAAGGAAAGCTGAGCGAGGTAACAATTCTTATGCCAGTTAAGTATTAGGATGGAAAGGATATAAAAAAAAAATCCTTTTCATGTAAAGCTGATACATTGAACTATTCATAGTTAGTTACTAAGTTCTGTATTGTTAGTTCACTTACATTTTGTATCAGATGCAAATCTCAGCGACGGGAACAGAATTACAGTTAAGTTCCCATTTAACACTTAAGTAGCTATGGTGAGACTTTACTAAAACATAAGGCAAACACAGCTGCAATAGGAAATGCATAGAAAATGGAGGGAAGGACAGCATACAAGTTCATTGATAGCACTGCAATTCTAAAAATGAGGGCCTGTTCACAATACACCTCACTGCAGCTCCTTCTGTGCCAAACACAGCCTGTACATCGAGGTGTCTTCCAAACATCATGCAGTGCATGTGCTGGTGGCACCATGATTAAACAACCACCCTGTTTTTACATCAGGCTCTAACACCATCATACAGCTTGATCTAATCCACGTGCCAGCTTCATATTGCAAGATGGAGCTGTTTGACCCTGGCACATAGACAGCCTCTCTCCTTGAGCTACCTTCAGCTGTCTCTGCTGCTTTTTCCTTTCCCATCTTGAGTATTTCCTGGCATCTTTGCTATTACATAAGCCCCACAACTTGTGATTTGGGGTAGAGATAATTCTAAAGGCAAAGGCTTCAGCTTTTTATGACTTAATTTATGCCAAACTTTGACTGTTATGGCGTATGGGTTTGGGGGGACTTTTTTCCCTTGTTTGACTGGAGGTTTTTTGTTTCAAGTTACATACCCAACAAATTGACTTTCCTTACAGACACACCACATCTAAGGTACTCAAGCAGGCCACGATCCTTTTCTGCATCCTCACCCTCCTCTCAGCATCAACTCTTTTCTGAGTTGGAAGATAAACTCTGCAGCAGTGGAACAGGCCGAATAAGGAAAATACGCAGCCAGTTGCAAAAAGAAAACGATGAAAGAACAAAAAAAGCAAAGGTAATTTCTAAGTTAGACCTATCAGTAATTCTTACCCACAGTTATACTAAAAGCATTAAAACTGAATGCTCTTAATTAATGGAGGCATCTGGCCTACTTTAATTTTGTACTGCTGTATCTGTAGACTGCTGAGGAAAAGACTTAAATGCCAAATTTTGCAAAAAAGAGTTTAAAGTGGAAGAAGCCACTTTGACCCATATACTGAACAAGTTAATGAGGTGCTCATACAGACTGATTATTTTCTCTGAAAAGTCCTCTTATTTTTATTTTCTAGATGATTGCTAAAGCTTATGAAGATGAACTAAGAATTTATGAAGCTAGGGAGAGGCTTAAACTTTCCAAGCTCAGAGAAGTCATCAAGGAAATGGTATGTGATGCACTATGGTGATTGGTTGTGTTTAGTTTTTGTTTTTAAATTTCTCTAGATCTGTCCAGAAACTGGGGGCTATGTCTCTTGGGTACAAAAACCCATGGACTTCCAGTGTTGTCGTTAGTGCTGTATATTACTAAAGTAGTAAACAGAAGGACAGATTTTTCTGAGATAAGTAGAACCAAAGGACAAGTTTCAGCACTTCTCTCTATTAAGAATAATACCTATTCTTATGGGTGGCTTAACCACCATGCTTTTCGTGTGAAGTGGCAACTTTAAGACACTCAGATTTAAAGAATTAAAGTGAGAAAGTAGCTAGCTTCCACAGCCTGGCCTAAACTTCTCCACAGATGGGCACCTCTTCACACGCTCACCTCCAGCAGCTGGGTTCATATGCTTGCAGGCTCCATACACTGTAGGCAATTTGCTTAATATTGCCGTAGTCTTTTGTAACTACTCTAAAAGTTGAGTTTGTGCAAGGATCACTCTCTTCTGTTCTGAATATGGCGAAGGGGTTCTTGCTGCTTTCTTGCATACTACGGGAAGAGCAAACAGCCTAAGCTGAAAAGCTCTGCCCTACCAATGTAGGGCGCACTGGCCCTCTACTGAAGCCGTCCATAGGCTTGCTGCAGTGGTGTTAAGTGCTGCGGGAGGGCTGAAGTTATGCAATAGAGACATTTAACCTTTATTTGAACCCTGACCTGCATTTGGTAAGCTCTGGCCTTCTGGAGAATCCAATTCTATATGTCCAAATTCTCTTTATGCTTCAAAGACATTTCAGTTCTGATATCCAGACTATGTGATCTATCAGTCTTTCCCTTCTCATACCTGTTCTCCATCTGTTTTACATCTGCTCCTAAGGAACAAGAATGCAAAGAAAACATCTTTAAAGAACCTCCAAAAATGCCTCAGCCAGTGAAAGTTTATTCTAGAAAAACCACACCTCGGAATCCCAAATACAGCCAGTGGATTCCAAAACGAGGGACTGTGAAGCCAAAGAAAGCAGCTCCAAGTAAGAACTGCAAAACTATACTTGGTGGAAAACTGGCATCTTTTGAAAGCATGTGTTGAACTCCAAGAATAAAGGCATCAGTCCAACATATACCAGTCAGATGTAGCAGTTTTCCCCTTTTTATGACCTCTATACGTCTGGATTTTTGTTAGGGAAGATAATGGTTTAAGTAAATGTGCACCACCAATGCACAAACAAAACTGACCTGTTTGCTGCCTCCTTAAAATCCCTTGGATTACTTTCAAGGTTTTGTTTCCATTACTGCTACTCCTATGCTTGCTCCACTATAGTCTGAGCTCAATTTTTTTTTTTTTTTTTCCCTGAGCGTGTATCAGGTTTAAAATTGGGCCTTGAGCTTGAGTGGGCTGGTGCTGAGCCCCGTACAGGTGATGGAGCAGAACCTGTCACTTGCTGTCATCTTCCTTGGAAGACCCTGCCGTGGCAGTGCTAACACTGACACTGGTTTTGCTGAGCAAGTGATGCTCTGAGAACAGCCAACGTGCAAATTGCAGGCTCGGTTTTGGTAAATGGCATTGTGGATGTTTAACACCATGGTATTATGCCCTGCATAGCTGAAGGTTGCTCAGGTACATTGCCTTTTTTTTTTTTTTTTTTTTTTTTTTTTTTTTTCTCCAGTGTTTAAAGGGCGTGTACTTGGTTCATACTAACTTGTTTCATCTCCCCATCATCTCTTCCTGCCAGAAAGATCAAAGATGTACTGGGAATAAGCTGGTTGCAAACCAATTTATTTTCCACCTGTTTACTTGACCTGGATCTGTCACTACTACTGCTGTATTACATTAATTTAAGTTTCCTCAGTCAGTGAGAGGGAGACAGATAAATAAATCACTGATTAGTGATGGTCAGAACCATTTGAAGAATGAACAGGATACCCGTCTTAACTGGATGTGGTGGTGGGAGGAAAAAAAAGCAATTCTTCAGTAAAAAAAAATAAATAAAAAAACCAACAAAAGCTTGCTATTAATTTGCTGTATTGACAGAGTGATGTTATGTCCTGCTGGGTTTAGCTTGACATCATAACAGCACTGTTGTAGTTGCACATAGTGTTCAATCTAAAATATTTCATTACTTGGGCTGACACTGTCTGGAAGAATTTACCACTAAATGTATTCTCCAGGAATTTACTGCTTACATCTGTCTTTACCTTGTAGTGAAAGTACGAGATGATGACCTCCTCTTTCAGCTACTGGAAGAGTTTCCCCACCTGCGTATTTCCCACCATACTATGAATAAAATGTGGCAGCAGCAGCTTGCACATACTGAACAGCTTAAGGCAGCTTCTGGCAGAATTAGACCAAAACTCCAGAATGAAGTAAGCATTCTTATTTTCTAAGTATCAACAGGGGTAGTACCTCTGACAGAACAGTTTGTATTCCATATTAAAAACAATACTAAAATAATCCTGACTCTGTATGCAGCATAGACAGGGTACATGCGCACCCAAAGCAGCACAGAGTGGGTGTCTGTCTGAGCTTGGTTAGTTAAACAGGGATGTACGCATGTAGACACGTGTGTCCAGCTCTTCATTAGCTGCTGGAATATCACGTTCACTTTTTGTACTAGCTTATACTGTACTGCCTAGCATTGCTATTGCTTGTTTACAAGTTCGTTATGAGATACAAAAGTTGATTAACTTAGGCATGGTAACTCTCAACATAAAACAAAAACATAGCAGAGGGGCAATGTTTAAAACTCCTATACAACTGCCTGTTGTAGAAGTAATTAGCTTTTTTTTTAAACCTCCAGGTTCAACAAGCCCTGAAGAAACACGAGCTTCTTGTTGCGATTATTAAAAAAGATCAAGACCATAACAAGAGACTGGTATGTTCTTTGAAAGGTTACAAAATACAAAAAAATCATATTGAGCTAGCTAGAACGTGTATTGCCTGGTCCATGAAAGTGGCTTTTTCTTACGACAGTTCTATGCCTCGTGAGTAGCTGTACTCTCAAATGCCATGTAATCTGTTTGCTGTGTGGCTACTGCGGTCACGGGAATTGACTATTACTATTACACTGCACTGTTGCTTTAAAAGTGCAAACAAATTCCAAGAATGTGCAATGAGGAGAAACTTCATGTTCCTGGTGTTGCTGGTAAAAACGCCAGCTACCATGGCAATGCTGACTCATTAATTATGTAGTGCTCTTGATGGCATCACTCTGCTAAATCAGTGGTGACTAAAGCTTTAAACCATAAACGCACTGTAAAATTGGGATAGGGAGAAGGTCCTTAGTAAAGGGATCCTATTTATTTAGCAATAATTAACAAAGCTTTGCTTGCAGCAATGTCTAGTGGAAGCTTGGTGGTCTTACAGCTACTGTTCTCCATTTAGCAAGAATTTAAGCAACGCATCTGCCGACAGAAATGGGCTCAGAATAAAGTGAGGGAGAAACGCCAGCAAATTGTTCGAGCCAGGAAATATTATGAAGATTACCGGGTTCAGCTGTGCGCCAAGATGATGCGGGCTAGGACACGGGAAGAAAGGGTAAGTACAAGATGTCTTGCTCTGCAAACGTGGAATTCTTTTTTGCTTGGACCCCAGTGCTGAGGATCCATCGTCTGGTGGTTCAGATCCTGGTGCAAGTAGACAGAGAGCAAGTGAACAGAGCACAGGAGCCAGGATTAAATGGTTGCTCAGTCAAGATGAAAAGGTTCCTTTGGAAATGCTGATACAGTTTAGAGCAAACCACTGTAAAACAAGGAAGGATGCTTTATGGGGTTAAGAGAAGGAGAGAAAGGGTGAAGTATCAGTATGGAAAAACGGCTGGTAACATGAGAAATTGGGGAAATGAGTTTTCAGAAACAGCAGGATTAAGAAGTTGTTCCTGTAGTTACTATCCAAAGAAAACAACCTACATCTTCAGTTAAGGAAACTGATCAAAAAGACAGCTTTGTTATTCAGTTATGTTGGCTAAACAAAGTGGACTTTTTGACAGATATAATCTCTAATTAAGGCTGGATATCAGAGCTAAGGAAAGCAGGTGGAGTTACTACACTTTGCAAGAGCAGATACACAATTATCACCTTTTAAAACTAAAAGACTAGAAGTTTAGTGCATAATTCACCAGTAGTGATGTGAGAACTGTTTGCCTAAAGCTGCACAGCAGCGTAGCTGGTAAGGGTTCTTCTGTATAAATGGAAAGCTTGAGTGCAGGCTGGATGTCCTGCTATTGGAAATCTGCGTGGAGGTGCTGAAGTGAGAATACAGAATGTAGGGTGGGCTGTAAATCACAGTGCATGTTTGAAGACTCTAGCCCGTGGTGTTGGGTTGTCTGAAGTGATTTTTAAAATGCAATATACATTTGTTCTTCTAGCCCCTTACTCAGATGGCTAAACTGACATGAATAAATTACTTTATAAGAATTTCAGCTGAATGAGTAACAATTACAGCTCAGCTGCACCTGTACCACCACTGCTAGATACATAACTGCTGTTTCATGGGCAATGACCTGTCCTCATGTGATCTCCTCAGCAGGAGATAAAGCAGCTGAAAAAAATGCAAATGTATACTTGAAAGTTTCTGTGCAAGTTCTAGATTTGCTTTTTTTTTTTTAATTGCTGACAGATATTTAAAAACTTATTTGAAGAAGGCTTAGAAATTCAGAAGCAAAGACTGAAGGACCTGAAAGCATATGCTCAAGAGAAGCGTGCTGAGCAAAGGAGAGAGCATCAAAATGAGCTGGAGTCTATGGAGAACTATTACAAAGATCAGGTAAAGCTTCATCTGCATCAGAGACAGTTAATTTTTTTTTTTTTATACTAGAAGCCTTTCCTTTCTTTAATGGGTTAAACTCAAACATGTGTTATGCTTAGTTTTCCATGCTAGCAGAAGCTTTATCTCAAGAACGTCAAGAAATCCAAACCAGAGAGAAAGCACAAGTGCAAGTAAGTATTTTTAATTTTGTGTAAGTATCTTGTATTTTTTATGTGCTGTGGCTGATACATGTATTTCCTTTAGATGCTACAGAAAGCAAAAAGAGAACTGAGATCAAGGATGGAAAAGGAAATACAGCAACTGCAAGCAGCAATAATGCAAAATGATGATGACACCTTTTTTCAAGAACTAGAAGCAGACAGACTGAAATCTAGACTTCAGATGGCTTCCTTTCACTACAGCAAAAGCCATTTTTTGTAATACTTACGGTAAATATCACTGCAGTTCTCTCTGGCTAAGATGATGAGAGTCTCTGAGAGCTGCTGTAACAAGATGATGGTGTGTGGCTGTTTTTCTCTCTACTGTCTGGTCTGTCATTTGGACATGTCAGAGGTGGAGTTGCTGGTATCTAGGCTCTCTACAGCACTTTTATGATCACCAATAAAGTTTTTTAACTACTACCTACCTTCTTAACAAGGCTGAGATCATGTTGAGCTCCCCACAAAGGAAGTGAGATGAAGTCTGTGCTTTGGTGGAGTTATCTTCATGAAGCAGTTGAATGCTAAGCCTCCTCTACACCTGTGCTGGTTCTGTTGTTGCTGGAGTTGAGAAGCCACACTGACACCATCAGACAGAAATTACTTGAGTGGAAAGCTCACTAAGAACAAGTAGATCTTTCAAAGAACACCAGTAGTTCACATTTCCTTTGGAGGGACAAGTTGGAGTACCTGCAATAAACCCGACATAAAGATCAGTGATTTCAATACAATGAGGGCTACTCCTACTCCATTCTGTGGTTGCAGTTTGGTGGGGCTGGTTTGTGCATGGCAAAGCACAGGAAGTACAAACATATTTATGGGAAGGAGTAGTCTGCAGTAGAAAACAATGAAAATCCTTCTAAAGCAGTAAAATACAAGCTTCTGTGAGAACTGAAACCTGGGGAAGATCTATGGACAGTATTCCTAATTATTTTCAGCAGGAATATACTAATACATACATGCTCTGTAGGTGTTTCTGTGGGTATTTTAATGGTTGGATTTCACAGAGGGTTTTCAAAATTCTATCAGCCCATCTGTAAACAAGCAGAGTTTGTCTTCAATTGGTCTCTTTCAACAGGGAGGCACAGTAATGCTATATACAAGTGGACAAGCAAGAACAACTCTCTTCCCTCTTAGCAGCAGATTATTGGGACATCAGTTTTGCAACGTATTTGTATTTAGCACCCTGTTTGTTTGTTTTAGGGAGGAGCAGACTGGTTCTGTCTGTGTGAAGCTAGAATAAATAGTGATTAAAAATCCCAACATTCAGCTTTTACCTCACTTCAGGCATTACCCCTGTCTCTGTAGCATCATCATGTGCTATAAATAACACAGTGTTTAGTAAAAAATTCAAGCATTATGGATCCTGTGAGATGCAAACACAGAGGGATGAATACTTACAACTGAGAACAAATTACATAAAACCAAGTTGATAATTGGTCAAGTCCATTACTGATATATTCTCCTCTCCTTGACAGAATTGCAATTTTTAAATAGTTTATCTTGCTAATGAGCATGAACTGAAGTGTAATTTTAAGTAGGCTCTAGTAGAAGAGTTCTTGCTTAAAATTGCATGATAAGAAGTGATACAAACATACTCTTACTAATTGCAGTGTACAGACAGTATTTCAAGCTTGCCATGAGATGGTGTCTGTTACAGAACTGACCACACCTCAGTGAATTCAGACTCACGCATTGGGAAGAAGGAAAAAAAGCCCCCAGCAGTTTGTGATGTTTCCTTTACCTATTAAACAAAACCATTAGAGCAGGATATGATATACCTCACTTAAAAAATAAAACCCAAAAACATACAACAAAAAACCTCCACAAAACCAGAAACCAACACCCTGACTTCCTTAATGACCATTTCCAGGGAGCTGCTGTAAATGAGGCTCATTTGAAGTCTTTATCTATATTGTCTAAGCTGATCAAATTTAACAAGTATTTAACAAGTATTTACCAAGTTTATTTACCTTTTTTCTTCCCTCAAGGAAGATGGGTTAGCTTTGCGGAATTTTGAGGAGACAGCTGTTCACCCATGCCGCGATAAAGTCCCGGCCAAGGCACATGCACACCGTGCCACGCGAGCCGAAGCCGGACCGGTTCTGTTTGATTAGCACAATCCTTAGTGTAGGTAACAGCACGTAGAAAGACACCAAGTTTTAAGTATTTTCTTCTGAAACAAAGTTGAGTTACTTAAAAATGATATTGTTACATTTTAAAGTAAATACGTAATTAAGAAAAACTTAAAACTTTTAAAACCATTGATGCTGTGACAGTGCAAACAGCATACAATTTATTGCTCAACTTCTGCATGGGTACATACATTAAGTACTTAAAAACCATTTTATACAGATTTTTTTGTTAAAGCTCATGTAACAGCTGAGTGAAAATACAATGATATCAATGCTAAAACACTCTGTAATAAATACAATGGAAATGATAAACTAAGAACTGTCAGTTTGTGGAGGAGTAATTACACTTGTATAAACTAATTACAACTACAGACAAAGCTCTGAGGATGTGGTAGAGCCAGAAACCTACTACATAGTGTAAAGTACAACAGATGGCACCTGTTAACTGCACGGTGCTGTTTAAAGTCTGAAGCAACTGGAGCATGCTACATTAAGCTGTATGATGCATTCTTACGGCATAGAAGCAAAGCTTTTACTTCCATCAATGCAGCCAGTTTAAACGCACCAGAAGTTCAATACAGATGTAGTGTTGTAGAACAAGAATTTTAAAACAGCTTGTGTGCTCTGGACTTTAGTACAACACAAAAATTTGGTACAAATAAATCAGTTTAGGGAAACTGAAACTATGTGCAAAAAAAAATTACAATACATACTGTACAAAGCACCATTACAAAATTCTTTACACCGAGAAATTAAATCCTCTGAAACTCAACTGTGTACTGTATATTTGAAATCTACAAAAGTCACTGTTCATAATTAAACATTCATAATGAAAAGCAACAGCATAAAACCATGATGTGACATCTCTCTAAAACAACTAAAGACTGGATAAAGTAAAAGCCAGTAAGAGGGACACGTTGAAATAAATATTCACATTAATCATGGGGTGAAAGTCCAAGGTTAAAACGCAATATTAGGCTTAGCACCTTTTTGAGGGGAAAGTAGCTGACATGATCTTGAAACTAAATTTTGCAAAGGAATCAACCCTTTAACATTTTCAGATAGCATCTAACTAGGTGATGAGGTGCTTTAGTTAAAGCTCTCAGTCATGACGAAGGTAGAAAGGCACTCAAAATACTTGGTATATTCATCCTCATCTGTCAGCTGTGGCAAGTCAAATGGAGATTTGTCTAGTTTTGCCTATAATATATTAAATTTACAATATTTATCTGCGGCAGTTAAAAAAATTCTCTACGCCATACCATAATGTTTGGCAGAACAAACAGATGTACTGCTAAGGCTGCTGTGAAAATGAACGGTACGTATTAGCTGATCTAGAGTCTATATTCTGCAGAGCTCATCTCCTCCCTCCTCAAAACCGCTTTTATGACGTCAGGGTGGCCGTAACTATGCGTTCAATACATTTCCCTAAGCAGGCTGCCAGGGAGAAGGCTGCTGGGAGGTGGTTATAGGTGATGTGGTCAGCAGACACTGCAGAGCCAGCCTTTGAACAGTGCTGAGGTGAGGGGAGCTGCCTGGTGCCAAGGGAACAGCCGCGCACCTTCCCCTCAAATCACCTAAGAGTCCTGGCTTCTCCCAAAAGCTGGGTCAAACTGCATTTTACCTTTTTCCTGTTTCAGGACCAAGGAGGCTGCAACCATAGCCGGAGAACAGCAGGAGAGGCGGGAAAATTAACAAAAAAAAAACAAAAAAAAAAAGAAGAAAAAAGCCAAAAGGCAAATAAACCACTTCCACAACACTGGAGTATCTATCCTGTGAACAGTGGTCAAAAGAACCTGTCTCTGTAAATAGTCATTCACATCATACCTCCAAACTTGCAAGGGTGAGGAGAGGGCTTTGGGAGTGTCTAGGGCAGCGGTCCCCAACCACAGGCAGCAGCACTGAGTAACCAGCGCTCTGGGCAACAACCTACTTGCTCTCCCACGCAACCCGGACAGATGCAGCGGTTGCTTCTCTGGTAACAGCTCTACCTGAAAGCCATGAATTAGGGATCCCAACTGCAGATGCAAAGGTACCAGCCATTTCACATGAGTGCAATCCTCCCTTGAAATAAAGGGGCAAAAAAAAAAAAAAAAAAAAAAAAAAAATCCTGATGATTCCAAACCTGGCTGTCAAAGCAAGTTTCTTGGCTTTATGTTTACATCCCTAAGTAGCCTCATCTCTGCAGCTCTGCAGCCAGCCCAGAATGGGAAGCCAGTCTCTTAGAACAAACCTTCCAGCAACAGCTGTACAAAAAAAAAAAAAATTAAAAAAAAAAGAACACATGGATTTGGCTCACCAGATTCTTACCACAATTCTACCGGAGTAGTCCATTGCCCACTATTCTAATACACATCATCCAGCAGTAGTTTACTCACTGTGGCAGTCAGATTTGGCAGAACAAAGTTAAGTTCATGCTCCACAGAACAGACAGAAAATCAGCTAGTTCACCGTGTGACTTACACTGCAAAAGGGAACGGCTGTTTACATCCCGTTCTTTTAGCATTTTCAATACCCTTGACTTTCTTCTCATTGGCAGTGTAAAAATAGTGCAGAGGTGATGATTAACTGTAACCTAAGTTAAAAAAACACAAGACTGACTGGAAAAAAACGCTACTTATTCCGAAAGTTCACACCGCTGAGAGGAGAATGCCACCGACTCGTAAGCAGACTGATTTATCTACACACCACGAGCAGATCATACAGACCTTAACTGAGAATTCCCAAACTAACCTCAAACTTCAGTTCCCTCTACTAGTAGTGCATTTTATTCCCCTTTGAAGAGATCAACCCATGTTATAATTCATATATATATACACTTACTTCCATCCCTACAATCAATAAATTATGTGCTTTTAAAACCTCATTTTCAAAGCACATTAGACATATTTCAGTTAATACACCATTTTTCCTTAGTTGTAACTTAAACCCACATGTCACGAGCAGCTAGACAAAGATTACAACATGTTTTACCTGATAAATCTTTAGCATCAACAAATACATAATGTGATTTGGCTGCATTCAAACAAACTTTGGTTGATTGGACAGGATGGATTCTGAAACAAACTGCTGACAGGCTTCTGCTGTCAAACACCACCTCATCAGCGCGTTTAAAAAGTTGAAAAATGCAGTGTTTAAAGTCAAAAGCAAGAAAAAAAAATACTCTTGACAGACTTGTTAGAAAAATGCTGTTTTAAAAAAATCAGGACGTCTACTGTTCATTAAAAAAGGTCTATTCCACGTGTTAACACAAGCACTGTACCAAATACAGCATGTGTCAACTCAGACTAGAAATTTTGTTTAAGGAATCTGACAAGTGATATAAATAGGACCCCAAAACATCATATTTGTAATTCATGCTTGAAAAATATAAAAAAGCCCCCTGCAGTAACATTTAAGTTGAGTTTACATTGCAGAATATAATGTTTTACTATAAGAAAATGCAGTTAACATGTAAGTGGCTTTAATTAAAAAGATTAATGATTCTTTCAGCCAATTTTATGCAAAGTTAGAATAATCCAAAATATTTTTTCCAAAAATAGCAGGTATAGATGCTGTTCAGTATCATACATTTAAAACAGGCTGAAACGTGACTTGTACCGACTGCTGAAGTTGTGTCTTGGTATCTGAGAATAGAAATCAGGTAGGCAAATATAATAGATTACCTTTTACAAAAATAGTAGTAGTCTTTAAGTATAGAATACTGCTTAACTGTTGAAATGTAGGAAAAGTCAGCATTCTGTATGTTCAAGATATTAGTTTTTAATAGCAGCTGAATGATCCTATGGCAGCAACCACAGAACCTATTTTCTTGAAATAAAAAAAAAAAAAAAAAAAAAAAAATTTCCAAAGTTGTCCTTTCCCTCCCAGTGTCCTAGTGTAGAAAAGGGAAAGTTTCCTGTATTTCAAGCATTTCTTGAGTCTTGGCTGAGGGAAGGGCTTTCTGGCTGACAGGAGTATAAATAAGTCTCAGGTAAGCCTGTGAAGAGTCATTCCACAGCAAACCCACACGTTTCTTCAATGGCAGTTAGCAGCTTCTCATATAGCTTGTCGTAGCTTTCGTAGGGAGGAATGTCTATTCGGTTAAAGCTGCGAATAGAAGGCAGAAAAGTTTCAGCTATCTGGAACTTCAGGCATCACCCAGCAAAGTTCTGTTACGCTTCATTTAATGTAGTTGAAACAGTGACAAAGGAACACTTAACAAGGCCAACAGAAGTTCATAGAAGTGAAAGCAATTTCTAGTTTTCACACCTTTACTGCTCTGTAATGGATAGCATTTATCATCACAGGGCAGGGGGGGTGGCAAGAAAAAAAGAAAAAGACTACTTAAAATAGACCAGCAAATTGGTCTTAATCTATAATCACAATAGAGACCTGAAAAAGTCTTACCAGGTATGAGCCTTCGGCAAATTATTAGTGCTGGCATCAATCTGGTGTATTGTAAATAGTCGTGGGCCTGCAGCACCTGCAAGATCCAGAAAGGATCACTACTGCTACTGTAGGGCATAATAGGAAATGTATTTGTTGCACTGCAACAACAAAGAAGTAACTAAAACCACAAAAGAGAGAAGCTACGCACAAAGAAAGTTGAAATCGTAAACAGACAGAAAAAAAAAATTGAAACAAACCTATCAGACAGATTCCTCCCCTCCACCCACATGATAACCATGTAGTTATTTAAACCATTGAGAGATGAACAAAGCACTGATAGGAATAAAATACCTGCTTTACACAGTGCACTATATAATTATAACAGTTTTTAATTTAACTTCTCTCACCCTTCCTAGAGAACAAAACCTACGCAGCCCTGTCTGTCCCCATTTTATAACAGATCTTGAGTAGTGGCCACTTCCGTTCCAATTCGATACAAGAGTCACAACAGCAACTTCTTATAATTTTGCCTATTCAGAGATCCCCTTGATCTCTTTCTAAAGAAAAGCCTGCAGCACATCTGTATTTTAGACAGAACATGTTGAAGATTTTACAAGAGACAGAAGAGGTTACGAATACCCTAACCCTAGTAAACCTGGAATTCTCGCCTGAGTAGACGGCCGTTAACGGATCTAACCCGCAGGGTCAGTCCTCCTCATGGGGACTCTTTGCTCTTAAACAAGAATGTGAGCTTGTGCTGCGTTACTACAACTCAGTCTAAAGCCTGACAACCTTCATGCTCAAATCTGTAGGAAAGCAGGCTTCCTTTGCTCACAGAAGTATTTGTTTTCCTAGTACTAAAACGTGCAGTGCTGCTGAAGTTAAACTGGTTTTCCTTCCATTACCATCCTCCAAGCAGCTCACTCCACTACAGTAACAGCAGGCACACGGGTATTAGGGTTCACGTTACTTGTAACTATTCTGAGGCAGTTAACAGGTACACAGTTTGCCTAAACAAGTCCCTCCACCCTTTGCAATACTATTTAAAACTTACCACTTAAAGTACCATACTTTGCTTAAAGCAACCAATGTCTTAAACGCAATATTCCTGAGCTTCTAACGCACCTCAACATTTTAGAGGTCAAGAACAGAGAAAAAAGGAAACAAGGGCTTCTATCTAATAATGAAGGGATAACGGAGAAGAAACAGATTTCCAGAGCAACTGGCTTTTGTACGTGGCAGCTGTTACAACAGCGTTTGTGTTCCGCTGGAGCCTTCTACCGTTGAAATGGTTTGTGGTCAGTGTTTCCCCTGGGCAGCTTTCCCCTGTCTTGTGAGCAGGTACAAGAGGGTAACTCCTGTTAACAGAGCAGCGTGGGGTGCAGCCAGAGGTGCCACAACAGAGACCTAGAGCTTCAGCTGAAGTCCAGAAGACGGGTCGGTAATTAAGGTGATTGTTTCTGACGCCTGGGCTGCCTGTGATTATGTCTCTCCTACGATAAAAGTAGTCAGCATGACCAAGTGCCTCTGCTGCCAGAATCACAAGAACACTGCACGTTGGTGTTTTCTGGTCTCAGAGCTCTACAGGTGATGAGGGCTTGTAGAAGACAAATTAAAAAGCAGGCTTCCAGAAAAAAAACATAAGGAGAAACCCACTAAGATCTCTGCTGATCAGAACTTCAGGGAGAAGGAAGTGTATAATTGAAACAAAAGAGCCATTTACAGCTGAATAGCAAGGTAATAAACACACACAAAATACTGTTTGTGATTGTTATTCATCAGACCATTAAAAAAATCACTTGTAAAAGGCCACGTTACAGCCAAGCAGCCTGATTTTCAGCTCATGTTTCTGTGATGTGTCCTATTGCTTGCTCCCAGCACAGGCATTTGCAGTTCCTTCTGGAGAAACGTTACCTTGTAATGCCTTGAAGCCCTGCAGAGGCACTCTGGATGAGCCGGTCACAAACTGGAGAAGTCGCGCTCTCCTCTCTTCATCAAAGAACTCCACAGCTTTCCAGAACCATTTCACGATGTTGCTGTCTGGGGTACAGTGTTTTAACCTAGTATTTGCCTTCCAGTCGTTAACATCAATTTTTCCCAGTCCACAAATGATGAGCTGTAAATTTAAAATATAATTAAATACTTCATCATTGATCAATATAAAAATGTCTTTGGAGCTAGCCAAATGATGAATAACTGATTTTGAAAAATCAACGGATTTTATATCAAAGACAAATTATAACCTCTCACTAATATTAAGCAATGCAGAAATATTTATATTTTTTAATCCTACCTTTGTACACAATCCATTTTTCAAATGGCCTCAAATGAAATAAAAAAAAAAAAAAATCTACCATTTCATAAGCTTATATGAAAGTGTCTTGACCTGCCAATTAAATAACAGATGCACATTTTCTACCCATGTGTGGAAGCGCATGCATAATTCACACATGAACTCTACATTTTTTCCTGGAGCATAGCTAAAGGTGTATTTTGGCTGGTCCAACTCCGGATCCCAAAAAACTCTCATAGCTCTCAGTGGAAGTTACGCGCAGTCTCAGTGACGGTGTGACCTGGTAACCTCTTACGCTAACTGTATTTCTTGTACCAGTGCACCTGCAAACCCCTAAAGCACTGGGGATACAACTTCGTCTGTTACTCAGTCTCAGAAGAATGCCTCAGGCTTACACTTGACGACATAATGTAACATTAGCGGACTGACCTCTAACTCTTTCTCATCAAATGTCTTCAGCAGATGTTGTGGGATTACTTCATTAAATCCCTTCTGTAGGGCCAGAAACTGAGCTTCAATTCCTCGCAAAAATCGCCAGTTTACATAAAGTCTGCAAGCAAGTGCAAATTGGTTTTGTGAAAGATGTATTCATATACAATAAATCTGCAATTTATCCAGCAAAAAAAAAAAAAAATAAAATGGCCTTACTGACAGGAATACACACACCACCACCATTGCACTACCACTTAGAAAAAAAAAAAAAATCAACATAACACTGTCAATTACTTCAAAGGAATAGTTCCTCCCCACCATAGGAAATACAAAAAAACCTTGTGAATAGATATTGACAAACCTGACATATTCCTTTTTGTTTTCCTCTGTTACAGGGATGCTTTTGCCATTGGGTTTCAGTTCATGTTGAATAATTTCCCCGTATGCGTTGTGTTCTACACAAAATGTATGGTCTAAGACTCCTGTGATATCATTCTCACTGGTGGAAAGAGATAAGCAACTCAGTGAAAACATATTCTGCAAATATATTACAGCCATAATATATCTGACAGACCTCACAACTGAGGTTTTCAACAGCATTTCCAGTTACTGCTTGGAAGCAAAAGGTGAACATACATTTTACTATGTTATATTTAAAAACCATTATCAAAGTTTCAATGTTACATTTTAATAATGTTACTGTTAATCATAGACAAAATAAATTTAAAACTATGAACTAAGCCCTTTACAGCTCAGCAATCATTTATCTCCCCCTCACCTCCCAAAATTTAAATACTTAGAGCATGTTAGGCCTTTAAAGAAGCTATATTGCACAAGATGCTTCTTAAACCTGCCTGAGCAGACCAAAATACACTTCATTTATTTCCAACTGGATTTAGGAACACGATCACATGTTAACTAGATAGAACTCTAATGTTGCAAAATATAATACACAGTACATACAGTATCCAGACTAAGCTGTTATGAAGATCAGGGTCAACCAATTCCATGTCATCCAACGTAATTGGCTTCCCTAGCAACTGCTTATAGAAAGGCAACGTGAAGCCCCCATCAATATAGTGTCCGTGAAACACAGCCATCCCCATGATCCGGCCAACAAAATGGAAGTATGATAAGTGTTCCTAGAATTGAAAGGAGAGATTAAGCCATTCGGCTAAAAAGACCTTCAGGTTATATCTGCTCAATATTAAATAAAAATTCAATACAAAGGAGAAAAAAAAAACCCACCAAAAAAAAAAACAAAAAACCAACCCACAACACCCAGGGCTTTTTGTTTTGTTTTTATACACAGCACATTGAGTACATTGCTTCCAGTCCAGAAGTCTGACTACTAACAATCAAAAGTTAGTTAGTTTCTCCCAAAGAAAACATAAATCAACATCTTACAGAAAACTAAGAATGCATTTGAGAAGTTTCTTTGATCAGTACTGAAGAGAAATTATTATATTATTGCACAAATTCAGTCCCCTGCAATACTAATGTGAGAATTAGGTTCCTAAGTGCAGAACACTCTCCAGATGTATTTCATTTCCAGTCACTAAACAATCATTTACAAAACTCCTGTTACCAGTCATACCGGGTTGACTGCAGAGTCCGGGTTGATTTGCAGCGTATAGATATCATCTCGGGAATATTGGAAGAGACCATAGTATGGATTCAACATTTCATGTGACAATAGGTAGAGCCACTCCCTGAAGAAAATAAAATAATTTATTGTGTACTTTAGACAAATGAATTCCTACACTGATAATCTTTTCAAAGTAGTATGATTTTTTTACATCTTACTGTTAAACATAAACGTGAAGAAAGTTATCTCTGAACATGCTTAGATTTCATCAGAATTATTTTTACTGGCTCAGTAACTGCACAACCCCTGACAAGTGACATATTTCCCAGCTTTCCAAGATTTTTCTCCAGTTTATTTATTTCCAAGAGAGTTTCTGACTGTGATTCTCCTTCATTCATTACACACTAAGACAAGACACGATGTACTCTATTGACTATGCTGCAGAGATGTTCAAGTCAAAGCTTTTAACATAAACCATCTTCAGACATATTTAATTGAAGTTTTAATTACATGTATACAAATCAGTAAACAATGGTTTAAGAACTGGGAAAACCGTAACACTTTCTAGCTTGGTCTTCCTGCAAACAACGAATACTTCTTAATGAGTCAACACTCGCTTAGAGAGCAGACCCACATGCCAGAGGTGGGGAATAATTTCAGGGAAGTAAACCAGCATCTCTGCCATGGGCCAATACAATTCCTAAGACTGTTTTAACATGCGAGGAATATCTCCACACAATCAATAAATGTCACTTTTTATAAGCAAGTGAAAAACAACTTCAGACTAGTGACAACTTTAGTTGCCTACTAACTGCTAGTTTTTAACATTTTGTTTCAAACAGTAGGGACAATTTGAAATAAAGCATCTTTTTTACTGAAGTTCTGCCACAAAGCTGAGTATTTAGTGGTATAAATTCTCAGATACCCAAGCTTTGCTAACCAAAGAAAAGTCAGGTAATTTCAATAGATACCAAAAGCCTGTCTGGCATACATGATAGATGTCTGATTTGATCTGTAACATGCATTTTGATTTATTTCCAACAGATTAGTGCCTATTTTGATGCAGTTTTTCCTTTAAAAGAATATCTGAAAAATATATTATTCTGACATATAGTCTGTTACAGAAATAAATATAAATAAAAATAATGGAAAAAGAAACAGGGCTGATACCAGACTGGTTTAGGATTCAAAGCACAGGTGTAGCTCATTGGGGTCGGGGTGCAGGGGAAGAGACAGAGGACAGACTGTTTACCTGGCAACACCTCCATAATCAAGGCCTTCCTCCCCACGAAATTTTATCATTAATCGTTTCCACAGGTCTTTTGGCCTCATCTTCATGACTTGCCTGTAGGATTCCTGTAAACACATAACACCTTATTAACTGCTATTTACAGACAAGCAGCTGCTACCGTTTATTAGAAATGAAGGGAGTCTCAGACTCCGAGTCCGAAGGGGATACTATTAAAGAGGATACTATTTTCCTGGATATTAACCAGTTCCTCGAATCACTGACAGTTAGTTTTCTACAACTCTGGTAACACTTGTCAAATTAGAGATACGTGAGAAGAACCACTTCCCGTTATATTTCCAGAGGTAGACAGCGATCAGAACATTCATTCTCACATAATTTACAAAAAACAAAAACCCCAAAGTCAGTAAACTCCTCTTGTTTTGCATAAAGGCTGACAATTTTTGCAGTCTGAAAAGATTAACAGTGGAGCTTCTGCTCTGGGTATAACACGTACAAACCTTCAGGAAGCATCTTAAGAGCAGAAGCATCAATGCCATCCCAGCAAATCTACAGAATTATTCCTCTATCAATAAGATTTCACCAAGAAAACAGAAAAAGAAAGCTGAATGAGGCAAAACAAGTGCTATTAAAACAAAACAAAACTTAAAAAGGAATGAAGAAAAAAAATCTCATTTTTATTTATGTCCAGTATGGGTGCCCCAATCTTTGGCTTGGCAGAACAGAAGAGGTCGGTGTGTCTGGGATCCAACATACTCGACTCAGTTTTCAGAACAAGGCCACAGTAATTTTCACTGCTGTACAGCAGCCTTTCCTCCCTTTCCTTTTTAGCTGATTATGAACTGATTTGACTGTCTCCAAAGGGAAGATCAACACAAATCTTTCGTGGCTGGCAAAAACTGTGACAGCACAGTGGGGCTATCGAGTTTGTGGGTGGGGTACAAATGCAACAGGGATGGGTGGGATGGGTGATAAAGTTCTCAAGAAGACAGATTGTTCTCCAGAAAAAGCCAATGAATTATAACTGTGTTTAATCAATTCAGCAGAATTATTCTGCTGAATAACGTCACAAAATAAAATGCAGATATCCCACTGTGGGCATCTCTGGTCATTCAGAAGCCTAGACAATTTATAAAATTGGTCTGATTCTGGAAGAAGAAAAAAAAAGAAGAAATCAACCAGAACTGAGATAGATGCTAAGTAATCCAAATACCAAAGATGAAAGCTATTCAATAATAATTTTACTTCAGTTACAGTAGATCAAAAATCACTAATAATTGTTTAGTTTTCAGTTTTTAACATTCCCTCTGTAACAGAGATTACTGTTCCTATATTCAAGGAAGAAGTGAGACAGTATCTTCAAACACATGAAGTGCCTGGACTCCTTCCTCAGTTCCTGAAACAGTCTGTACATTTCCAGCCACAGGGAAAGCTTTCCTCATTTTTCTTCTCTAGAGGGTAAATACACCTACCTTGAGTACACACAACATCCCCTGTGAGTTCTTAACATCCCCTTGAAATGCTTCCTCTTCCCATTTGCCACCGGTAGAATTCCAGCTTTAACTCCAGACTTCAAGATGTCATCTAACCGAATGGCTTCTTTAGACAGTTATGAACAACCCTCCTCCCCTTCCCTCAATGTTAAGAAATGGGTCAAATTCTCAGATTACCTCAAAAATCTCTTCCCTGGAGACCTCAATACGACAATGGCCAGCTTGAGGTTGCTGCTGTGACAGCTCTTGCCTCAGGATCTTGAGTTTCTGCACTAGGTCTCGCTTGTACCTTGGCACGGTCAGACACTCGGCCTCATCCGGAAGCTGACACAGGGACACCACCTGCTGCTGCTGCTGGTGCTGCTGATCTTTGAGTTGATTCTGGCGGCTGGAAACACACACAGCTTTTGCAGATATTCCAGTCATACATCCCCTACTTTCTTCACGTGTTTGTTAGGGTTAAGTCTTTATAACTAAGCTACTTTCAATTTACTATGACTATTACTGCGATTACGCTAAAAATGTCCGGGTCCAGTAAAAAATAAATTCAGAGATTTTATCCTGACTAAAGACATATGCTTCTGTCTTTCTTGGCAACTATCAGTTGTTTTTAGGGTTTGTTATTTCTATTAGCACTGCTCTACAAAGTATGTAAAAGGTTACAGCACTATATAATAAGGTATTATCCACACAATTTTACTACTAAGCTGCTGACACTGAATTTCTCAGATACCATTTCCATATTTCCTCTGCGTGTTTTGCCTTCCTCCATTTTAAAATTCAGGGATCTGCCAAACACTATGCCTCTAATCTACAGTCAATACCAGAGTCTGTTTTAAATGGCTTGCTGAAAAAAGAGTAAGCTTACAAAAAGATGTTTGTACTGGCAGCTTGGCAAGGACCTTGTCCCTTGTACCTGGCCTAGTCTGGACCACAGGAATGTGGGAGTTCACATGTAACTAATTGGCACAGATAAACAAGTATTTTTACTAGCAATTCTAAGAGATTTTGTAAATCTAACTTCTTACTAGGAAAAGTAAATGAAGCATGTTACAGAGATGTCCTCTCTCGTGTTGCTTCTTGTACACAGTAAGTGGGTATTTTTATAGCTTTTAGTATAGCATTTCCAAACAACACAGGATAAAAGCTATGTTTTACCTAAGCCATGAGAGGAGTATCTCTGTGAGGAACATGAGAATACCATAAATTTACTGGATAAATAAGAAAGGTTACACTTCAGAGTGTTTTCCAGTGGAATGGTAGTAAATTGTGTTTTTTCATCATCAAAGACCAAAAATATTAGATGGAACCAAACACATTTTTAATATATTTTCAAATTTCAGCTTGTTGTCTGTTTTGCAACAAGGTCTACCAGAAGGCTCACCTGGCCAACTCAAATTCACCTCCAGCAGGCTTTCACCACAGGAACATTCAGAACTGGCAATTAAAAAATAGGTGGGGGTCTTCCCCCCAAAAAACCAACCAATTTAGCACAAACCACCCTCAAGGGAAACCAATACCAAGTGCCCAGGAAATGTTTATCAGTAGTCTTACAAGCTTAACATTTAGAAACCTCTGCAGTGGCACACATTGTAGATCACTTCAGCAATAACCCAAAGCTTAATAGTAATACCTCTTTCCTCCTGGGCTCTAAGGAGGGAGTAACGCACAGAAATCCTACTTTGTTACTATGCCCTATGATGCAGAACTTCAGAAGTTAGCTCAATCAATTTTGTTAGTTTCACTGTTTTGTTGCTTGCTTCTGTTGTTTCTTTAACTTTATTCTTAAGCTGATCACATGGGTTTTCCAATAAGACTTCATTTAAGTCAGTCCTGAGAAACCAAGTCATTACAATAACTTAGAGACACACACACAATGTGGTTCCGGAACATGGCTCTCACATCACGTGTGCCACTTGCATGGTACTTTCTTTTCATTTGTGATCAGTTTTAAGTACAAATCTCACTTAAACTGTATTTACTTGATATACAAATTAAAATTATTATTCTATCTTCTGAACTTTCTAATTCCATAAGGACAAGCATGCAAAATATGCCTACCAGAGAAGGTCACGATTATATGAAGTGAGCATATGTTCCTAATACCTTTAACAGGACAAAAGACACAGTCCTCTAAACAAAAAGCTGGTCAATGTCAGTCTTAACAAAAATGTCATCTCTAAAATGAGCATGAACTTAAGATCTATGCATCAAACTAAACCAATCTAAAATAAGGCAGTACTAGGAGGAGAAAAATGAAATGCCATCCTCCATATTAGACTAAAAATAATCAATGCAGTATTAGCTAAACAATCTGTAGTGCTTAAAGTAATTACATCTAATTCCTTAGTTTGTTTTCACAGCTGAGTGACTATGCTGTGTTTTGTCCCGTGCTTTAAGGATACAGCTAAGCACTTTTCAGGTGCCATGACTATCAAAACCTATCATGAACTTTTGGCCAATATTTTAGAACAGAACTGGGTAACAAGTTTGGTTATTTTCATAACTTATAATGTCATCACTGGAAGAACAAACTGCTTTACTCAGCTTGATAGAAACGTCAGTATCACTGAGAGCAAACATTTATTATGCCTTTGAGCCTAAAACTATCACACCCATCCCACCCAAATACTAAACTTATTTCTCAGATAATTTACAAAATGATAGGCCTAAGGGAAACTACTTTTCTTTTTTCTTTTTTTTTTATTTATTTTTCCCCAAGAGAACAAATAAGGATGTGTGGTTAAGGTGGGGGGCGGGGTGGGGGTAAGAGAAGTTTTCACATATCCTGTTTGGTGCACTGAAGGAATAAACACCAGAAAAGATTTATCAGGCAGCAGACTTTGTTGATGACACTGTTGGTTGAATTTTTTAAATCCTTCCCTAATGAAAGACAGATGTACAAATGAAAAACTTAAGCAAGTGTGCTTAGTAGCACTTTAAGTTTAAAGAAATGCAAAATGGTTCTGTGATTCTGGAACTTGAAGGTCAAATTGGATATTCCAGATAAAAAGCTATCTATGTGTTTGTCTTCCACCATACACATAGACCTAGCCACTATGACCCTACTGCCATTTAAAAATAAACCAACATGTGAAAGAGTTTTTCAAATATAGTGCAGTTAATTGATTTTTCTACTGTTTAAGAACTGCGCTGTTAGAGCTAAGAGGGTTTGAACTTTTTCTTTGGGTGAGCTATCTAAATCTGAATTCATTTAATGAACTTTTCTGTGTTTCAAACACGAACATGCTCCTCCCCGGTAAGTTTTTTCAAGACCATGTTCATTTGAAACTACCAATCTAAATTCAGCTAAAATTAGTAGTGATTTCTTTAAGTTTTTTAAAAAACAAAAACCGTCTGGATGATTGGAGCTTATTAAATTTCTGTTATGTACATGTAAAAAAACAATTATTTCTCTAAACAAAATACATATTTGTCAATCTTTGGACTCTTCTCCCTCTTGAGGTGTTAAGTTCAAATGTATATTGGGCAGACACAGGCTAGTCAGCTTTTATGTATTACACAAAAATACATGTTGACCTCCTGGATATTACTTTCCATTCCTTGGTTTTGTCTTTTCAGTGCTTATTCTCATTATTCTTTCCTTCAGCTTTTCTTTCCAATGATTCACTTCCTTAGAAGGACTATTCCTCCTACTTACTCCTTGCCCAGGGCTGCATGGCTTTCTATCTAACCAACTCTTCATTGTTTCTTCCACTTAACACCTCCTCAATACTTTACAGGTGTTTCCCAAGAGTATTAAAAGGTGTTAGTAGGAGAAACAATAGAGTCAAATTCCCAGATAGCTTGGATAAACTGATAGCCATGTCTACATAAAAAAACCCCCGAAATGTTTGTTTGCTTTTTGGTTTCCATTTTTAGTACAAAACCCTCCAGTGTGAAATGAGTGCCTAGGGAATAAAAACAAGAGCCAGAATTCTTTTGAGTTTCCCCTTCTGTTTTTAAAAGTGCAATATGAAAATGTGATATCAAAACATTTAGGCAGAAAAATACGGTTCCTATTTTATTTCATTCTTTTTGTAAAAAATCTGAGTTAAATTATTGGGGTCTTATTTAGAGAACATCTCAATTCGTCTTACTCTAAAACTGAAGGTAGGAACTGAATTATTTCTTCTTTATTCCAGGAGAATAGTTGTGCACTCGTGCACCTTTGCCTAACTCATCAGTATTTCACACCACTGAATGCAACCTAATATTTTAAGACAAGTTCTCCGTAACTTAAAGTAGCGTGACATACAAAGAAAAGGAAAGAAAGTGTCTCTCTTGCTGTTAGAAAAAAATTCTATGGGTCAATCTTTTCCACCAGACAGCACTTGCTTCCACCCCTGCTGGCCCCCACTCCCTGCATCTCAATCGCCACATTCCTGCCTAAATGCTGCTAGAGATTTGTTTTTTCCCCCAAGAACAATCAAACCTGTCCTCTTTGCTATGTAACAGAGTACGTTCGTAGTGTGTTAAAGAACATGCTACTATACTTCAAATACTACTGAATGGCAGAATACATCTTGATATAAAAATCTAGCAGCCCCCAAGAGTCACTTTCTTTCCTCTGTGGCACTCAACATGTGCCAGAGACTTCAGACTCACTTTAAGACTAAATGCAAGTTAGCAGATAGCCGTGGATCTGTAAACTGCGTTGTCCTGTTGTTATGGTCAACAAAATAAACTCTGCCTGTTGCTGTATTTCGGATCTCCCATCCAGGAGGCAGTGGACCAAGCTCTTCACAATTGATGTTGCTAAGATCCCTGTGAAAACAAATATAAAATGAAAAATACCTCAGCATTTGGCCTCCGAGCCAAACAAGCGTAAATGTAACAGAACAATTCCATGAAGTCTGAGAAAATGTATTGTTTCAGAAACTTGATCTGTTCAGCTGGAATCTCTACTCCCAAGGTGCAAGCCCACTGAAGAAAAAACACACACCCCAGAACACATGCCCTGGGGGAAAAAAAAATTCTTATCAAATAACCCTCATTTTTACAAACTAACTTCAGATGTTAAATTAATACAGGCTTAAAACAAAAATAAAGACCGTTGCCATATTTGCCAAAATGGAATTGCAGTTCTACACCAATTCTGACAGAAAACATTTTTAAAATAACATTAGTCACGTAAGGAACTCTGAATCACACTTTAAAAACCTCCTACAAAACAAAACTATATTTCTGAGGAGTTATACTTTCCATGAAGAATTATGCATGGGATATGCATGTATGCCACAGGTGGTTTTGCCCCAAAACCCCAAGTGCTTCCCAAGTGGGAAGCAAACAGCTCTCTAACAAAATATTTCAAATAAAATATTGCAGGAACAATGACTCAGCTCTGCACTGAGCAATGCAAAGATAGTTTAATGGGTCTCAAGAAGATTCTGCTGAAATTAGGAAGATGTAGATTCGTTCCGGAGGTTCACCGAAAACAAATAGTAATCTTCAAAAATGTACACTTACTGATTTTTCATGGATATAATTCACACTTCAGATACCTCATGCTGTCAAGTGCGGCTCTTTTTAAAGGTGTAAGTCTTCAGATCTCCCAGTATGATATGAGTTGAGGGGAGGAAAGAGCCGTGGGGCAGAATGGCTGAAAAGATGTCATCTGCAGGGACTCTTAAAAGGCTGAGAAGCCACTAATGGAAATACAAGGCTCCAGGATCGAACTGCTGATATTACCCACATATACACTGCTGCTGAACTGTAGGGCTTATTAATGAACAACTGTGGCATATTAGCATAAAAAAACCAGTATTTCTTAGAAATGACATAAACTCTATCCTCGTGTAAACAGCCAAATGTTCTCAGAGACACTTGTGCAGTTTTAGCTGCCACACCTAAGAGCTGTGCTAACTTAGATTTCGTACCAAACTATTACACTGCAAACTTAAGGATTAGATCTTATTGTATTTTTTAGAGAATCTAGTTTTGTGTAACACACAAGTCATGGGAGCAAAGACTTCCTAATGCACAATACCAGCTGCATCCCACCCTCAAGTATACTGACAATGCATGAAAGCAGAGTATATTCTTGTAACACAAGAGTAGTAATAAAAAAATAAAGCTAAAAAGAATCACTGGAAGATGCAGCGAAGTTATGGCCATGAGGCACTTTACCCTTGCCAGGATATCCAAAAATCCATTTCCATGGGAATGAACACCAGCAGCAACTGACCAAGTTGCTACAGTTCTCATAAACGCCAACACTGGCTGCCAAGTTCAAACTACACACACAGTTTTACACCACCATCCACAGACTGTAGGAGTCAGTCATTTTCAAAAGGATTTTTTTTTTTTTAAGAGCAATCAGAAACTAACAATAACATCCCTGTTATCCTTCTTTTCTTCCAAACACATCTGAAATAATCACAGGTACAATATGTACATGTATCACGTAAATAAGGACACTAAACTAAAATGATAATTCAGGTTTATTTTCTCCAAAGTGTTGAGATAGTTGCAAGTTTGAGCATTTTAATCATGAGTCACCCTCTCTCAGCTTCTCTACCTGCTTGGCCCTCTCCCTCAATTTTTTTCCCATTTATATGCTGTTAATGATATGCTTGAAAGCATGTATGATTTGTCTAGGAGTATCTGTGTTAAGAGTATTATAAAGAAAATAAATACTCATTTCTGCTCTGTAACAGGAAATCTGCTGTAAAAAAAAAGCTTGTGCATTTTTAGGTGTTTGCTACTATAGTCAAATGGAAAAAGAATTGTTGCCTTTTTTTTTTTTTAAAAAAAAAAAATATCCTGGCACTTCAAAAACAGCTCACAATTTCAGCTTCCAGGCTTTTTATGACCCAGTATCTCCACTTAGTTTCTTCAAAATGTACCAAGTTTCCCATTCCTTTAGTAAATTACATTTGATAGTCTGAACATGGGACAATAATTCTCACAGACAAGTACATTTAAGCTCATTCGATGAGACTCTAGTTCATCACAAACAGTGTGTCTAAATATACAAGAGGCATCCAGTAGATTTTCCAGGTTTTCCCCTTGGTCTGCTCCTCCATCAAAAATGATCACATTTGTCTAGCTTATTTGTCACAAAGTTTGTTCTTCATAAATATATGTTGCCAATTTCTCAGGTCTCATTAACTTCCAGAGCCTGAATTAAAAAACAAAACCAACCCAGTTTTCACTGAAGTATCTCAATAAATCTAAATTCTTGGAAGTGCTCTGATACTACTTTTTGTTTAATTATTTTGCAGAGTATCAGAACCTGGAATTAGCTATAATTCATCTGCAAGACCTAGGTGCAATTAACTACACCTGTTTTCAAAACACCACTGTAATTTATTAATCGATTCTCCATCTTTGCATTAAAATAACATTTTGATGCATGGCTTATTAAAATTATGTATTAGGGGCCAAGAATCAGAAATATAATATTAGACAGAGAAAACTCTGAGGAGAGTACTGCTTAAACTATTTTGATTTGACACCTTAAGGATACTTCCATTGTTTCTTACCTGGGTACTCTTGGGTCGTGCCACGTGCTAACACCAGTCTGAGTATGCAGAAAATAGACCTGACCTTGCTGAGTTGTCCTTTGCTCTGTGAAATGAAGATAAATTAATAACGGTAAGAACAAAAAAAGCAATACAAAAATTCACAAAGACTGATTTCCCCAAACTAAGGAATCAAAAGGATCTTGCCCACGAGGAGAAGACATAACCCATTTTCCCAGTTTCTTGGGAAACCTACAATTAAAAATTTTTAATTTGCATACCATATCCTTCAGGTAAATCAGGAGGAGTGTGTAAGTGTGTCCTGCTCATGTAATTTCTGTGCCTTTGTGACCTGACTCTCCTTTCCGCCAGCCGGGGATCTGACGACTGCCCGCAGGTCGCACCGTTCGTTCCTGTAATTGGAGTGTTCTCGTCCACAAAACAGCTCAGCGGTCTGCCTGGACTGGAGTATTCAGATGCTGGCCTGTGGGGAAAAATGTGAAAACTGCATTACTGACTGGATACGGGGCTACACAACGCTGTACGGAAGCCTCATCTAAGGGCTCTCGGGAAATCTTTGGGGATGGCAGAACTTAGCAGTTGACTTGTTGAGCAGGACGGACAGAAAGCTTTTCTTCTGCCCTCACTGGTTCATCCCAGAGTAATCAGTAAAGCTCCTCACTCATCTTAGGGTCGGACCCGACACTTAATGTGTGACGCTGCAGGATCAAGATCATATCAAACGCTCCTATGAGCAGTTCCCATTTTAAACAGAGTGCTGAGAGTAAAATTATTTTGTGGGACTGTTTTGTTTTTTGTTTGTTTGTTTGTAAATGAGCAGCATTCACCCCTAACTTTCTCACCTTGCCTTCATATGGCTGAGGAAGCGATCAGGCCTTTTTATTCCTTCTAATTTTTAAGGAAGGTTATTAGGCAAGGATGGTGAAAAAGGGCTAAGGAAGATTAAAAAACAGTTGCTCCCCAGAGCTTGACTACAAGAGGAAAGACAATTATGTTGTTTTGTATTTCAATGCCACTTTCAGAAGTATTTAAAATGGGTTAACGGAGGATTGAGAAGGATGCAGGAAATCCCCAAAACAAATTATATATTTTGCCCTTGTTTTTCTACTGTAAATGTGTCTAGAGCTTAGAATAGGTATTTTAACATATCAAGAAAAATACAGATAGATAAATTAAAAAGCTGTTCAAGTACCTGGACTCACTTGAAAAGTGCAAATATGTATCAGAGCTGGCAGCGTTAATGGTACAGATTATTTTAAGTCAAACATATCCATACAGAGACTGGAATAATATTTATTAAGGATGGAAGAGAGTCTACAGGCAGGCTGCAAAGAGTTTGTAAAACATGCACTGACACTGCCTACAATTCAGGTAACAGTAAACTGGTTGGAGGAACAGCTTCGCAACACGCATCTATGGTTATTAGAAAAGGTGATTGTAATAATTTCAAAATATGCTCTGTAACAATTAGCTTTAAAAGCTCTGGATTAAATGGTCATAGCATGTACACAGACTACATCTGTCAGCTATTCACAATCTCTTTTCTTTATCTCTTACAATGTCTGCACATTGTAATGTCTGTATTTTTAGAGCTCTATCAGAAAACAAAGACGCTAGTATTAGGGGAGGAAAAAATCTAGTCAGAATGATTCTTCTGAGTTAAATATTAGTGTAGGAGTAGGATGTTAGAGAAGAAAAGCATACAGCATTTGTAGAGTGACTCAGAAGGATGCTGAATACCCCTGTTACAGCCACTTAGAATCGCTTGTGCTCAGCGCTCCTGGTCAGCAACCAAACTTCAGCATACGCACAGTTTCCTAAATAACTTCTTACCGTGTCGGTCGCTCCCACTGAGTTGTTCGTGTAATATGATTTAAATACTGGATCCTTCCAGAAGCAGTCCTCCGCTCCTCCCACCTAGAATTCAGACATTGAGAGATAAGGCAATGAGTGGTATTTCCAGGAAACCAGGGCACAAAATGTTTCCAACATAAATGCCAGCTCAGGAAGACTTACACTATTATGAATCACGTTAGCTGAACAAGGTAACAGGAAACAACTGAAAGTTCAACTCAGAACTGATTTTACATATTCTTCCCTTGAAACTAAGCATATCATTACGCCTTCACGTTCAATAACTATTTGAATTCTAATTAAATCCAAATAACCATATAAAGAAACTTATTGAAAACATATTGTTTTAACAAGGCATTTAACTTTTTTTTTTACCATAGATCCTAGTGCTTTCATAGTATCTTCACGCACTACTTGCTTTCATTTAAGTCACCTTCAGATAACATGACTTTTTAATTATTACTACTTTTGCACTCCAAAAATACATGAGGCTATACATCTGTATAGTTGCAGTTGCACAATTATGTAAGCAATATATACACAAGGAACATTTTGAAGTTAAAATTTAAAAGCGTTTTCAAAAATGTTTTTGACTTCTCCAGACTCCAAATTAACAAAAGAATGCTGTTTAGGTCTTATATGATAATTCATGTTTTAAAATTCATCATCTGAAAAATCAGTTTCTCCTGTCTTTACCTGCCAAGAAACACATTCAGAAGGTCTGTATTTGCTCTGAAAAAGTTGATGACAGCACCAGAACCTAAACCAGAGCATTTTTCTGTATTCGCAAAACTGGTTTAGGTGTTAATGATGTCATTAACTCTCAGAGGGATAAATCAAAATCCTAAATCCAGTCTTTGGCAGGTAAATACAGTAAGAACTCAGGCTCCATTACCTTTTCCAATCACGTTTTCTTCAATATGTTTTACGCTGAAGAAAAAGTGATCCATTTTTATAATAGCGTATACCTCTGCACAGCGCTGTAGAAGGCTGTCAGGCCCGTGTATTCAGTACCCTGCTACAAAAACTACTATATGGATGATGTCAGTTTGTTGGCTGTGATTTAATATTATATTAGTTTATCAGTTCTATAATTTGAAAGACATATGATTTCTTAGACAAGTATATTTTTTAATGCGTTTACTCATATATGTCACCTCCTGTCTTCTAAGAAGAGATAAGACAAGAGTCAAACTATTAACTATTCTGTGTAGCCTGGCTGGCTCATCTCCTACTCCTAAATTCAAAACTGTAGAATTCTGAGCACAAGAATAAAAACATATTAAGTTATTTGTACAGTGACTTCTCATTTCTGCAAAAGTCTGTGTGAGCTGTACTTGTGTTTACATCACAGTGATGTCAGCTTACCCATCTGGTAAATCATTATCAAACAAGCGACTGCAATCCACAACTTGTCCTCCTGTGCCTATTCGGTCTCTGGACTGAAGACTTACTATTAAGATAATAAAAGAATTATTAAAGATGTGACATCTGAATGCAAATTACAGTTACATTTGAAAGAGAATTGCACAACTTGGAGGACTAAGCTGAATGTTCGGGATATTTTTTCCTTCCCACAAATCAAAGGAAGTTACACAGAAACAGTGGATGTTTTCATACCTATAGTTCTCTACATAATACTTCCAAAAAGCTAGCTTGAAGAATATGAATGCAAGTTAAGGCAAAAAAAGAAGTTAACTCTGAAGCTGTCGTTAACTTTTCTCCGTATGAGGCAGACTGTGACAGAGGGGAGCTGCGTGGCTCGTCTGGCAGCAGCAGGGTGGCTAACCTCGCCAACGGCTGGGACAGCAGGCGGGACAGCGCTAGTGCCAGGCTGGCACTGCTAACAGGAGAACTGCTAACAGAAAGCCCTAGAATAAGAAATTCCTGTATGGTTTTGACTCCTCCTTATGTATTTTGTGTGAGTGTGGGATTTAACACACACACGTACACGCGCGCACACATACAAAACCAGACAAAGTTTAACTGCTAGAAGCACTACACATTTGGTTTATTGGCTGCTTTCAAACACCAGAGGTAAGAAGTTAAATGCAACTCTCACACAAAGCAGCGCTCAGCACCCTGAAAAGCCCTTATAGCCCTCAGCAAAACTGTACTTTTTTTTTTTTTTGCATATTTCCTTGTAATAGATATTTATGCCTGAAGCTTTTGTACTACAATTATGAAAATAAAGATTTTTTGGGGCAGCTTTTGTTCCCAGTATCATAATTTGCAAGTGTCCAACCTCATAATTTATTACACTTGTGTTCCTGTAGGGTTGGTGGTTTTTTTTTTAATGTTTTGTTTTGCCTTTAACAATAAAACAATTACTTAAAAAGCTAGATACGTGCTGCGGCACACATTTCTTGAGGTGGCACTACTGTACCCCTGGAGAATTGTCTTCAAGTCCTATGAAGTGAAATAGATTTACAGACCTTAATCTAGACACAAACAAACTTTTGTCAACATCATAAAGTTACAAAAAGATGTAGTAGTACTGGCAATTTTTGCCAGAGAGTCCAAGTTTTCAACAACATATTTTGAAGCTCAGGATTCTGGGCCTTCAACAGACCAACTCAAGGGGTCCTGCAGTACCTGTTTGCTTTACTCCTAATCAATACTAACTCCTAGTCTTCCACAAACATTAACGTTACAAAACATCTTCTTATAGCAAAAGACACCTTAAATTTCATTTCAATGAAAACAAAATCGTAGATGATCTATTTATTCTGCAGCAGAGCCACACATTACAAGTTCACATTGTTGCATGTAGGCAAGGTTTGGCAAGCAGTACACACAGACAAAAATGAAACTAAACAAAGGCAATTACCTCCTCTTTGCCTACGTGAGGACCAAAATTTGTGCACGGCTTCATTTTGTAATGAGTAAGGACTCATTTTTTTCTGCACCGCCACATCAGAAATAAAATGGTGGCACAGAAGAGAGCTGCAAGATTAAGACATAGTTCAGGTGCCCTTTGCATCCACTGCTCACAAGCGTCCCCTTTTATTCCCCCCTTTGAAGATAACCCCAGGTATTTAAGATAAAGATCCCCTTGCTCCCTGTCCCAAATTATAAAGGTATACCCCACTGTGCACTTGATTTGAAAGGTTATCATCTGCTGAAGGTATCAATTACATTTTAATGTTGTTTTCCAATCTTGCATAGCCTCTTCATTTAAGCCAGTTTATCATTAGAAGGACTGAGAATATATTTATAACTTACTCTGTCTTCTTTCTTACTTTTAATCAAGATTTCTCCACCATGTAACCACTGCAGCAGAATTATCTAGTTTTACTCAGGCTCACTCACTCATTCAACAAAATTGCATTAGTGAAGAAAGATTAAAATATAAGATTAATAATGACAACTTCAATTAAAAAAAAAAAAAAAAAGACAGGAGTCTCTGGAACCTTATCAAAGATGCAATAAAACACAGCCACGACTGACAAAACCAGACCTTTCTGATGATAACAGCACAGAGCAGAACATACAGATGTGCTCAGCCTCCGTTGTAACCCGACAAGCTGTGTTTTTTCCAGGCTTAATGCACGATTCAGCAGCTCCTGCTCATTAGGGACAGCCCCAGCAGCATGCCAAAAGTGCTAGTGGTGCTTCGGCTACACCACTTTTCATGATCACATCAGGTTAAGCCAACTGGTCTGCCTAGTTTACGCCCACACTGCTGACTAGTTATCTCTGACAACTAGTTCTCTCTGACGTGTATTTGCCATGCCCACACTGCACAGTATTTGCCCTAGGCTTCCCATCTGGCATCCCAATAGCCTCGAGACCTTTCTTCTTTGGAGAGGGGTTTTGGGGCTTTTTTGCTTGCTTAACTAATGCTGGTATTCTCAAGTCATGATGACAAGGATGCGTGTTGCATACTCTGGAGGGCAGCATGAGAGCACGTCACGGTGTGAGGGTACAGTCCCTGCTAGTGTCATGTCTGAGGGATTGCTGCGGGCAGAGCGGATCTCTGCTGCCTGGAGCAGACCCTGAACAAGCTCTCCTGCCAGCTCAGCTCAGTTTCTTCTTAAAAGGAACCCCACAAACAAAATCCCATGCATACAGGACAGATGATCAGGGAACCAGTATACTGGAGCAAAACCAGCAAGCAAACCAAACTGACAACATAATGCACCCTAGAACAATGACTGTTTTATCCTCTACTCTTTCTGTGCAAGCTCACATGGAAGATTTAATATCCAAGAATGGTCTGAAGTATCAGCAATGCACTTACGATTCTACATTTCTCCCATCATTTGACTCTCCTGTGCCACCTCCCTCTTATCTTAATACTGTGCAAACACTTGCAGATGAGATGCTAGACAGATGGTTAAAGCAACATAAAGTCGTAAGTATTATTCGACAGACCACTTTGAGGAAAGCAAACAAATGCACTGAAGCCCTTATTTGCTGACTGATATTTCAATACTTTTCCCTGGCTGACAAAACAAGAATGCTGCTTGGGTATTATTTGAACTAGGAATTGAACATAAAACTGAGCATGCAAATTCTCTTTTCTTTCCCCTATGTCTAAATATTCTCATTAACATCTTGCCACAAAAATAAAGACCTCCTTATCCTGACCAACATTTATATTTTTACTTAAGTGACTTACTAGAAATGCTGCCTTTTGAAACAACTTACAATGCACCAAGAGGAGAGTGTTGATGAAGTTCTTAGTGGATATTTGTTTTCCAATTTGTTAGCTTCTTTTTAATTCTTAAGTTATTAAAGGTTTATGAGTTAGCAGAATGACAAAGCACAGTTACCAAGATTGGTGAAAGACTTGTTAATAACTCACGAAAACACAAAAATGAATTGACCAAGTCATCCCAGACAACAACTCACTCCTGTTACAGAAAGAGGTTTTACCCTTACGCAAAACCTACAGGAAGCACAGCTTTGCTGGAACTCTCAACGGCCAAGAAATTTGTAGTCACTTTTTCACAGGGAGTTCAGGCTCAAACTGTCACCATTCTTTACAGTGAAATTAAAAACCTCCTAAATAAATTTCGTATTATCGATGGTCTTATCTGGCCCAACACTTATAATATTTGGGGGATTTTGGTTTGGGTTTTTTGGGGGTGGTTTGTTTGGGGTTTTTTTTTTTTTTTTTTTTTTTTTTTTTTGTTTGTTTTTTTAATTCTCTACATACACACTTCTAGCTTGAGGTCCAAATGGCTCTGGCACTATACATTGAATTTGGGGAAAAAAAAAAAAAAACCCAAAACAAAAAAACCCAAAAATCAGTACAAAAACCTGACATCTAGGGAAGGTATTTCTACAGCTACTATTAAGCTCCAACAGAACCGAAAGATAAAAACCCTTACTTACCTACTATCTGTCCTCTGACAGTATCATTGTCATTTGGCCCAAGCTTGCACAGATCCAATCTCTGATCTACAAAACAAGGACAAAATGCAAGTCATAAAATATTCTGCTGCCTTTGAAAGGCACACTGAAGTACTATCAGAACAAAATCCAGCCTAGTGTAAGATAGTTATGACTTCAATAGATGAGGGAAGGGATTTAAAACTGAAAATCTTCAATCAAGACATCAGTTTTCATAATTTTAAATCAGAAAACACAACAAAAGTATCTTTGCTTTAACATTTTTCCTACTTCACAAAGCTCTTTTGATGAGCAGGAAATGACATTATCCTAGTTCGGATGTCTCAAGTGATTGTAAGGAGTATTTTGAACTCTCTTCCCTTGTGAAGACCAACCCTTGTCATAACGCACTTCCAGCTGAACACTCACGTTAGTACAACACAGAGCTAACCTGCGGCATCAACCCACGTGTTCCGCACTAAAGAGGTAGGACTTCATAAAACTGAGCAAAGTGCAATGCACTGAAGCATTTATTAGTGACAAATACTTAAAAATGAGAACTTCAGTTACGCCTTTATCGGCAAGGAACCTGTTACCGAAGGTGAAACCACAATGCTTCTCCACCAGCATGTCACCTTTTTTTTTTAATAAAAAAAGACCTATATAGCTAAGCACTACTTTTCCATCACAGTGTGCCAAATTTTGTTACGAAGTAAATGGCACCCATTAGGATAATGAGAAAACAGCGTCTTACATGGTAATTAACTTTTGAAAAACTAAATACAAAGTGCTTTAAGTGTTATAAAGCACTTAATATCTTCTGACAAAATTTACTAATTAATTTTGAATGCCTGTTAATTTTTAAACTACAAATTTGGCTTCAAGATAGATTTACCCTTTCATTTACCCCTTAGGACTTGCATTCTTGAAGGTAATAAAAAGATAATTTGAAGGTAATTAGAATCTGTCTTCCTTTAAAATTCCAACACAGGAAGTTCAGTCTTGAAATCCACAACCAGATTGGAGCACTGAAGTTACCGCTGTCTACAGTAACAGGGCAAAGGAGTTGAAAAGCCAAAAGTAAATTACATTCTCTAACCTACCCATGCCACAAAACACCATTACAAACTACCATATTAATTGGAATATACAAGCTTTATAAAAAAAAAACAACAAAAACTTAATTAGCCATCACTCTTCAAAAAGTCTGTGCATGAAAGTTTGCTCTGAGAGAGAAGAAACACTAGTCTTCAGCTTACTTACAACCAGTGTCTTTAAGGCGGTTGATTGCATTTGAAAGAAGTCTCACACAACCCAGAAAACCAGCTCCCTGCTTTTTATGAATTTTCTTGTGATTCCACACACTGATTGTTATTGAATCCGACTTCCCGATATATCTGAAAAACGTGAAGAACAGTACTGTGAATGACACTTACTGAATACTTCGAAGACGCTCCAGAAATCATCTTGGGGAAAAAAAGGCTATCAACCATTACATTAAAAATCTAACACCGCTGCATCGGCAAAAGAGAGTAAGTCATCCTCAGAGAAGATGTACACGTTCTACTTTAATGAAAGCATGTCTTATGAAGGAGTTTACTTGAATATAAACTAATCTAAAAGCCTGATTCTGGAAGGAGGCATTCATGTGAATCCAAAGTCTACTGAAATCTGTTTAAACAGTAACACGAACAGGCTGTGGGCTGGCCCAGCAACCACATCTCTTCAAGAAGCTACAAACATACTTCGATTCATGCCTATGCTCAGCCTGACCAGAGAACGGCAATGCTCGGGCAGCACGTGTTTGTGAGCAGCGCTAGCAGGCACAGCGGTTCAAATGCCAGGACATCAGTTTAGCCTCCTTTTGCAGCACTTCATCTGCCACTGCTTTTCAGGCTACTCTTCCAACCACTGGCAATGCAAGTCATCCTCGTTTAGAGCTCTTCTGAGCACTCAGGGGAAATATAAGGCAAACCTAGTTGCACATCTGCAGTTCACAAATCTTTGGGAAGCTAATTTACTATTGAGAAAGCTTCAGAAAGGCCCTGTTTATAATATACCTTACATATTACCAATGTGACCCATTACAAGAAGTTCACATCTCAGCTGAGATGTGCCACATTCCCCTCCTGCTCACAGGTGGGCTGCCTCCTCACAGCATCACCAAGGAAATGCTTTGCAAACCCAGATCTGCATTTCACTGACTTGGGGAACTCTGGACACTGTAGGCTATTTTATTTTTGCTTCTTTTTTTGAAGCTTTGTTCTTCAGAAGCAATTTGTGAGTTAGTTTTTGTTTTCAAAACACCTAAGATAAATCAGCTATTGCCAATACTGAATTATTATAGTTATTTCAAGTTAAGGAAAATGAACTCTGGCTTAGATCCCAAGAAGTGCTTGTAGTTTTCCCTTCCCAGACCACATATTCTGGTCTTCTGCAGTTTAGTTCCAAGGGCTTTTCTGTTTGTTTTTGAAGGAAAACTGATCAAACTCAACCAATGTCTGAATACATCTCCCCCACTGACTGAGACTTTACCAGCTTTAAAACATCTTAATAAAGATAGAAATGATACTGTCAAGGTTGGCAAACCAAACAATTGAACTAACTGTCATGGCTTAAAATTGAAACTATGATCAGGTAAGTTCTCAATTAACACTTCTCCCATTTTTCCTTTTCCAAAAAAACCAAAACTATGACAACTTATTTTTCCCACCTGCAGACAGCGACTAACCCAAGACAGAAAAGCCTAACCATAGGCACATGTCAGTGAGCACAGTTTGAAACAACCAGTGCACATTAAAAAAATAAAACAAAAACAAAAAAAAACCCCACAATCTAGCAAGACACTAAATTTATTTAAAAAAAAAAACCCAACGTTTTTTGAATAGTAAGCTGATTGTATAATATAGGTCAGATTTTGGCCTTACAACCTTGACAATGCCAATTTTGCATAACGAAACGAGAGATGAAGATGGGTATTCACGTGCACAGTTGCAGTCTACAATGTTTCATGTACTTAAAATAAATTCTTATGAGAACAAGTTAGGTGCACTTAAAAATAAAGACTTATGACCTGTCTTGAATTTTCCAGTTTTCCTTGTGGCTTTAAAAAAGTCAAAGGTATATGGTTAAACACAATTTCATAACAGAACAGTTTGAATAATACTTAGAACAGCTGAATATACAACACTTTCCAAGAATTACTGTAACATTTCAGGGTGAGGTTCTCATGGTTGAGATGCACAGTAAGCCATCCATACCAAACAGGTGAGGACTTCTCTATCACTGCTATAACCTACTCTGATTTTTGCACCAAAGAACCTGGCTGCTTCACACATTTAAAAGGAAATAAGCAAGACAAGTTGCATTTCCAAATAAAAATGTCTTTTCTATTTTTTCAAAGGAAGAAAAGAAATAGTTCAGTAACTGCTAGTTGGCTTTATAGCAAAATGCTTCATCTATATTTCTGCATAACTTCAGGCATGAAAATACATGGTTGCATTTAGAGAGTGACTGTAGGACAAGCTGACATTTCCAATTCATTTGGTGGATAAGTTACATTTGTTTTACATCATGTGGCAATAAAGTTCCAACATAAAAGCCTGAGCTGGGAATTTTATTTGTTGTTAAAAAGAATGTTCCAAAAAATAAAGTGAATTAAAAAAAAAAAAACAAAACAACAACAAAACAAACCCCCCCACACACAAAAAAAACCCAAACCACAAAAAATCCCCCAGAAACAAAACCCACAAAAAACTTGTGGGTTTTTGGTTTTGTTTTGTTTTATTTTTTTACTCTACCCCATC
>JAAGAY010148495.1:51629-87085 GCA_011801015.1 Ardeotis arabs
GGGAAAAAAAAAAAAAAATTCCTGAAAAAACACACCTCTTCCTGATCACAAGCCAGATGTACTCCCTCCATAAAGAGAAAAAAATGCAATATCAAGAGGTATGAACTCAGGCTTGGAAGCCAGGAATTCCCTATTTCTAATCCATGCTGTCACATAGACTCTTTTTATGACCTGGACAAATTACTTACTTTGTTTGTCCATTTTCCCATTTCTGAAATTTTTCTAATATAATTGTAGTGTTATGCTTTGAGACATCAGCTGTTTTCAGACTAGGGGAGAAGAGGGTGCAAAGAGACATATGAAAAATATCATCCCATTTTTTAATTTTCTTTCTTCCTTCACCCTGACATTGCTCTCATCTCTGGTGGCAACTGAAGAGTGTTTGAGCCTCTGGGATGGTCAGAAGAGAACCGGCCAGAGGCTGTGGAACACAGCACAGACACGTGGCACTGACCAGCTGCTCCTTTCTCCTCCCCAGCGCTACCCAGCCCAACGTTGAGTTGAGCCTATGAGACACTGGAAAAGCAGCCACACCAAACAAACAGCAAGAAAAGTGGGCTTCTGCTCCAGGTGTTCCTAACAGACTCAACTAAGAAAGTTTGGCAAAGACTTGTACGCCTAATGTGCTTGAGCTGGAATGGCCAGATCTGCTGATATGGGCCAAACATGACCCAGAAATGCTTTCACCCTAAATGCAAAGGGCATCAGCTTCATCAAACTGGTCTAAACAACCACGTCAAGGAGGCACAGCAAGGTGCCGCTTGACAGCTCTTTAGGAGCATAATCTAGGATGGGATTGTTTAAACCAGCACTAAGCAGAGCTGTTGCCTTCTCTTCCTGAGAAAAATCCAGGACCATTAGCAGTAACCAGGCAAAGCAGAGTTGGGGGAGAAAGGCAATTCTGCCAGGGCAGCACAGGGGCTTGAGAATGTGAAGGCACCAAACAGCACTAGAACCTGCAGCGAGGAGATTTTGGGAAGAGAAGTTGCAGAAGCTGGGTGAGGTTATGTTTGAGAGGTATAGCAAAGGAGAGCAGCAAGTCCATGCTAGAGCCTGGGGGTGCAAATTTGAAGGGAACAGAGTAAACATGGGACCAGGACTATGCTTTGGTGGAGATCATGGTAAAAAATATTTTTTAGACATAAATAAGCCATATGACTTGCTATGCCTAAGGGCAGAGGCTGGTGGGGAGGACTGCAGTAGGCCAGAGGGCACAGGTGAGCTGGGAAGGCTGCAGGAGCCATCTAAGTTATCACAGAACAGAATAAAGGGGAAGGAAGGGGAAAAAGGCGATCTGTTAAGTTTCAGAACTGCTGGTTTAAGTGGTGTTTAAATGCTTTGAATGCGAGAAAGTCTGTAAATGTGTTGTCTGGTTATTCAAAGCTTTGAGGAAAGGCCTAAACAATAGGGAAAACACAAAACAAGACTGAAAATAAGGAAGGGGATTACATCCAGGGCAAGCATGGTATTTTGCTGACATTAAACTGCATCCAGACAGCAACTATTTGGCAATTTCTTTCTGGAAAGCCTCCCAGATTCCCCCCTCCCCTTACACACACCCATCTAGACTGAAGAATCTAAGCTAATTCAGCTGCTTCCTTTCACGCTAAGATCTGAATAAACAAAAGCAAAACCTTTCTTGTTCTTTGTAACACAGCAGACATCTTTTTTTTTAAAAAAAAAAACAACCCAGTCTTCTAGAACAGAATATCTATTATGCTGAATCAGGTTAGCAAGCCACAAAATTCCCTTGGAATTAGCAACTTAATCCAGACATTATTGCATAAATACATCACAACAGATCCATCTTACTGTGTCATTTGCATATGCCATCACATGACACGAGACTGTTAATTAGCAGCAGTGTTAACTTGTTACACAAATTCCAGGCTGGGGACATGTCAATCAACCCAACACAGCCAAGAGACAGTTTTACTGCACGTAAGATTATTGTCATTTAAAAACCAACAGACATCTTAATGGTAGGGATAAAAAAGCAGGATTTTTCTTTTGAGAAATTCTACATAACTGCACCTTCCTCTGGTTGATTTCCTACACTGCGTGGTGGCGGGAGCAGGCAAGCTGCCACCGAGACTCCATCTGTTATGCTTGGTGTGCAAAGCATTTCCTGTAACAGTGGAAGCGTCATACGGCAAAGTCTAGCGTTCCCATGCAATGGTGTGTTGTTAGGGTAAACATTAGGAAATTTTAAAAGTCTTCTTTTCAAAGGTTAAGAAGAAAGATTAAGTCCTGAAATCTATGATGTTTGCCATCAGGTGCTTCCTATTATATTCCTCTGCCTCCCTCCCCCCAGTAAAACTTAATTATCTTAATATCTGGTAGAGATGAAAAGCTGAGACCTGACATCAGGTATATTACAGTAAAAAGTGACCTTAAGATAAAAGCCAGGCAGTGAGTTGTTTTATCAAAGAGATCTAATCCTATACTGCTGTTTTAAATAGGAACTGAAGAGTAGGTGACTGATGTTTATAAATGAAAATTTCCATAGAGTAAGGGATAATAGGCAAGACAATAAAAGGGGATAAATGATTATTAAGGAAATGTTGAGAGGAAGAGGATTATTTTAAAATTACAAGGCCTGACAATGTTAAATTTTACTTTGGACTACAAATGCTGTGTATACTTCTGTCATCAGGGAATTCAACTGCCAGAATCAAGCAAAGTAGTATTCCCTACAGGACAAGTAATTTATATTGAAAATAATATCCTAAACTAAACAAAACCTAGGTTTTTTTTTTTAGGGATCTTCTTCCCAAAAAAGGGGACGGGGGGCCAAACATCCCCCTTCCCCCCAGAAAAAATTCCCACAGGTCTAAATTCCTTAGGGTAATCTAACAAGAGGTGCCCGAGAAAAACATTCTCCCAGAAATTCCATTTCTCTCTCTGCTTTTTATAATATGATGTGGACTGCAGTCGCAGTCTTGCTTCAAAACTAAGACAACTACAGTATCCAGATACAAGCATGACTTGTTCTACAAAACAACGTAAAAAAACCTTCTTTTCATCCTTCCTTGAAAATTATAAAGAGAAAGGAATTTCTTCTAAATATTTTTTTCCCATTAATCTCATAGCTTATTAACGTCCTCTCTTATTTCCCATGTCCTCTGCTCCTCTTCTCCAGAAGGGAACCAAGTCTCCAAGTCATTAGCCCATGGAGCATTTACCATCCCTCTAACCCATTCCTGTCAACAGCGTACTTGCATTGTTACCACAGCACTTCCAGCACCAAGACACAACTGGCAGATACTGGGGGAGACACAGGCAACTGGGGACATTTTCAACACAGAATTCAGTAGCTGCCAAATGATGGCCCACCATTCCTTCTTCAAAAGTATCCCTTCCCTAGCTGTACAAAGGTTATAGGAAAGGCTTTACACTCAAATCATGTTGGCAGCAGTTTCCTTTCCACCTTACTCTCCCTTTATCCCTGTAAAGCTATGCATTAATGCTCATTAATGGGCCCACCTAACTAAACCACAATTAAAGTCCATGCTCACATTTCATTCCTGCAGCAAGAGAGCATTGGTGGTACTCAGTGGATGCGCCTGGTCCAGCTTCATCCAATGCAATTGGGTTTGTGTACTCTAAGACACTTCAGGAAGGAAGCCAAAACACAGCAAGCGCGGATGATCGAGAGACTCCCCACAAAAGCTCACCCCAATGCAAGCTAACGCAGGCACACTCTTTCTGACCCAATGCAACCCATTTAATCAGAGTTTTACATACATTTTTTCCCCTATCCAGCTACCTTCCTCTGGGTTAAGTGAATTGAATCTGTTTACCCAGAAGCCAGATGGAGCCAGTGCAAGGGAAGGAGCATGAACACACGCAGTAAATTGGGAAGGGGTTGAAACAGGAGGGAAAGGGGGCTTTCAATTTTTGGTGGCTGCAAGCTGCAACATCAGTGCAATCTGCTCTTGAATTTCACCATTAAGACAGTTCAAGCTAGATCTTCACAAACGGATGGTCAATCTTGGAGAGGGCGTGGAAGGGCAGATGTCTGAAATCTGCTTTCTAGGCGAATCAACATTTTGATAGGTTTAATAACATTAAAAAAGAAATTAACTTAGAATTCTTTAAATATGAAAAAAGCCATTCCTTCTACATCAACCTAAACTTGTTTTATATGCATTTTTCTAATGAATATGAATTACAGTCTCATCTGTAGAGTCTAAGCCTGGACTGAGTTTGAATAATAAAACTATAGCTTTCCTCAGTGAAAGTGATATTATTTCACTAAACTGCCAATGATATTTTGTTAAGCAGTAACGCAAATGTTTTGCATACTGCACTAAAACATTATGAACAGTGACTTCATATATTTTGTCTTGGATATTCAAAGAGTAGGTCAACACATCACTTCAAACCAGGCCTTCCACATTCTGCTGAAAGACCTATCAAGTTGCTTTTCTTCACTGGGAAAGAGGGGAACAAGAAGTTATCTGTGTACTAATACTTGATTTGCTGTAGGTTTGATGATGTCCAAAGCTAATGTGAATACGCTCAAACAATTTCTAACAATACAGATAGGGAATGGAGCCAGGGGAAAAAAGTTAGAGATCAGAACAATGCCTTAAAAAGGAGAATACAATGAGGCAAAACTGTTCACTTCTCTTCCTCATCTTCCATCCCAAGGAAAAAAAGATAAAGAATAAAAGACAGGGAAAACAGAGCATTCACAAACACAGAAGAAACCTATATGAAAAAAAAAGAAAAGCTTTAATAACTTACACAATACAGAATATTCTATGCTTCAGAAAGATAGAGGAAAAATATGACATATACAAGCCATACTGATTATATCACTGAAAAACGCTCAAATGGTAATAATATAAAGATTTATAGTGAGAAGAACATTTGGGACAGAAAATGACATAGAAGAGGCAAAACTGAACAAGAGGCACGCAGAAGAAAAGACACTGTAGCACTGCAACAGACAAAAATAGCATGAAAAGAAGAGCAGTTTGAGGGAAATACTGTCAATTATTTACGTCATTTTACAGAAGTGTTAACATGGCAATATTACAATAAAATAATGCTATAGCACACGTAAAACATGCTGCAGACATCACTAGAAAACCAAGTGTAGTGTTTAGATTTTGAAGGAAATGAGAAAGTGGTAGTTTGACACATTTATTTTTTACTTAAACTAATAAACTCTGGTCTATTTTCCAAGCTGTAAATAGGACAGTATTACTGACAATTTTTGCGTATTTTAGAGGATTTCACTTCAAACCTTTGGTTATCACTGTTACCACCTACAGGTCATAATGCTGATTCCATTTTGGATCAAGTGTATTCTTCACAGTATCTGTAGAATGGCATTGGCCAGATCCGTCCACCACAACCTTAGCAAATGGATCAGGAAGTCCTAAGAGAAGGAAAAGGAAAAAAACTAGCAAATGGTTCAGGGTGCTCTAGAGTCCTGTATCACTGTGTAATTTTTTTTTAATATTTTATTTGACATTGCCTTTTATTCATAGATGAGAGCCATATTTAATGAATGGGAATAATGTGACATATTAAGTTCAGGAAACAGCTAAATTAGTAATTTATTTCACTGACATAGATCAAGAAAAAGTTGTGTAAGTGAAACACATTGGGGAAAAAAAAAAATCTGAACACCTTAATCTCCCAAATTCAGGGCTGAGTAACTTCTTAGCATACAAAGAATTCAGCAAAAGGCAGGAAAAAACAGATTTACATTCTTCCTGTTCTAAAGATTAATTACAACCACTATTTTGGTTGTTATTGGTATTACAGGACATCACCTATAACAGGTTACCCTAGATTTGAAGTCCACTTTGTTTTCTCCTGGCTTCCTACTTCATGTTCCTTCTTACCACTGAACACAGGTTCATTCATCAACAAAAATCAGTGCAAAGATGGTGCTGGCTAACACAGCTGAGGCTGGGAAAGAAGCGGGATCAAAGCAACCTACAATGAGCTCTACTGCAACTTCTATTCTAACTTATTAACTGACACCCAAAGGAATGGTCCCACCACTAATGCCCTAAGTTATGCGATTCTATTCCTTCCCCCCGTCCCCCACCCCGCCATCTGAGTGCCCAGTGAGTCAGCTGAAGGAACTGAGGTGGTGAAACATTATTCACATTTTCTGTAGTGCAAGTTTTGTACCAGTTCCGCTTCCCCAGGTGACTCACGACGGAGCCAGTCAAGCAGGAGTGGCTCAAGAGAGGTGTCAGACAAAGCACGTGGGGATAAAGACAAAGCACGTGGGGAAGGGGAGGAACAGGACCTTGTGAGATTTGTACTTCAGTACAGAAGTGCAACACTGATTTGAAATGTTGAGGATTTTTTTTTAGGCATTATTAAACTGTTAAACACCTGACAACTTGCAATCAATACAAAAACCCAGATACAAAGCAATTTTAGAGGTATCACAAATTACAATATAATTCTGCATCATCCCTTCTTCAAGTTCTTTTCAAAGTTCAGGTCTGATCTTTCAAATTCTTTCGACTCCCATCTGGGAGGCGGGCAGGCAGGTGATCAGTGCGTGTGTGCCTACGCAGTCAATAACATTCCTTTCTGCCTCCTTCATCCACCTCTTCACACTTCTTTCAAAACATTATTAAAATTAATTAAAATATAATTTCAGAGTAGGTAAGGATTATGTCATGATTATTAATAATTATGATGTACATCTGTCTGCTGGACAAAAAGCTCCTATATGAAAAACATTTTAATAAGTATGTGGCACTAACGGAAAAACATGTAATTTGTCTGAGAGAGTAAATTTGTTTCCCGCTCCCATCAAAAACAGAGAGAGTGTGTCAGTGTTTTAATTACTATTATGAATCTGTGACGAGCGTCACCTAAGAAAAAACTAGAAGCCCTGAAATAAAATGATGTGAAAACATCAAAGCCCCTAGCCCCCTTAATGCAAACATCTTAATACAATAATCATGTGCAAACAGTGATATGCAGAACCTGCATAATATTTATCCTATCTATAAATGTATAAAACTTTATCAGCTACTTACGGAAAAAATCCTTTTTCACCAGATTTTTTGCACACAGTACTGTAAGAAAAACAGAAATACAAAATTAAGTAACTGATTCCCAACTTCTTTTTTTTAAAGTTACTGTACCTGTCCAGCATTCCAGAAAATCCTGCTCAAAATAAAATGAATGAACATAAATTGTGCTCCTACATCATTTATATTGTCACGTAAAATAATTCCTGAAAGCTGAGCCAGAAGCGTCATCTTTTGGCAATTTACCTTTAGGTACATTGTAGTGGAAGTGATATGGTAGTGGTTTCCTCTGGCAGTAGCTTCACATGCGCTTTTTGTACCCTCCCCCAATGGTTTTGCCAGTTCTGTGGTTACCTAGTGAGGGAACCGGGTCATTTCTAACCAGCTCACCATACGGTGCCACAAACAGTTGTGCCAATAAAGTTCGCGATGTTACACAAGCAGGGTCTTATGTTCAGTTCTACAGACCAGCAAAAGCTTCCTTGACCATAAAAAATAGTGCATTAGGCAGCCTAGGCTTTCTGTTATCCTGCGTGGTGACTAAATAAAAGTTTTTACCTGAAAGACATTTGGGTGGAGTAGACTAACTTCTAACACCAGAGTTTTGATGGCTCCAAAGATATGTTTTATTTGTAGAAGCTGATGATTGTTTCAGGCTTTTTTGTTTAAATTAAAAGGGAGAAACGTTTGCATTTGACAACTAAAAATACCAACGGGAAAACAATCTCATATGAGAATAGAGTAAATAAATAATTTGGAGGGGGGGAGGGAAACACACCTCATAAAATAACTAAAGTCAAAGGGGACAACTTTCATACAAAGATGCCAAGGTACACACAGAAGATTTCTCACAAAATGCACCACTGTTCAACCACATACGCTTATCTATTATCACAGGTTCAGTAAGCAGGAAATATTAGATTCCCCTGTGAAACAGAAATATTTACTGATAACACAAAAGGATTCTTGGGTAAAAGCGTGAATTCCCACAGCTAGTACAAAAAAGGAAAAAAGGGGAGAAGGGAAGAGGTATTTGGTTGGATATATCAGTATATGATTCCCTTGGATATTTTTTCTATGAGATCGCCAATATTTATTACTACCAGGAAACGCAAAGACAGAAAAGCGTATCTAATAATTGCATCCCACAGACACCACCTCAAACCAAACAAAATTGGTCGTGCTTTTTCCCGTAAAATATCCTCAAACTGATTGCGCGGGGCTACTGATTCTCCAATTTCTTTTACAGCATCTGCCCAAATAAAAGTAAGCAGAGATCATTGACATATGCCACAGGAAAGGTGTATATAAGCTCCCAGGAAAGCTTCTGCATATTAATTTGACACAAGGCAGTGCTAATAACAAATACTGTAATCCTGGAAAAAAAAAAAAAAAGAAAATCTGGTTCTAGTTTGTTATTCGTTGTCGTTTTTTTGAAAGATGATAAAGGTAAAAGAATATTTCTCTCCATTCAAAGACATAATGGCAATCCTAAAGCAGAGCTCTATGTAAGGGATTCTCACCCAAGTAATTCCACAGTAAACAGTCACCAGCAGTAAAACACTAATAGCGAGCCAAATATTGTCAGTATTTCTGACATCTGGAGTTCAAGTACATATAGGAAACAGACTGTCACATCACCATCTGCTCCACAAAAGACTCAAATAAAGTCCTTAAGACGGTGTAACAGAAATCCAGTTACTGAAGACTTCCACGTGCCCAGCAACTTGAAGTCTACTCTAGCCACACAATTGATAACAACTTGAAAGTCATTTAAATAAATAGATAAGACAAACTTAGAAAAATGCTTTTGTGATTCCTTAAGGTTTTATTATGCCAAGAATATCCTCAGCCTGAGTTGTCAACAGACACCACTCGCCCAAGAACTGCTCACCAGCCACCTTTCATCTAGTGGTGAAAAACTTCAAGTAAAATAGATGCTTTTACAGATGGTCACTTTAAGTATCTCAAAAAGATGTAATTATTTGCACAATTTCACCCATTACACGAAACAGGAATTGTCAAGTGAAGCCGAAGGCTTAAATCCAAGTTAAGCCAAAATTCATCTGTAGCACAGTGAGCCATACAGTATGTTCCTGAAATTGTATAATGTCCAAAATAAGAGGTTCGACTAATGTTTTGAGAGAGAAATTGCAAGGCTAACTAATTATAAACACTTCTTTTCAAAATATTAAGCAAGTCTGCCAGTGCAATTTACCCAAAGTCTCATTTTTATAAGACTGGGCACACGCACAACAGACAGACTAATAACCATTTCCCTGACAATTAGCCATGAGTGGACAAACTAATATTTTTGGCTCGAGATTTCCCTCTCTAGTAACCACATTTAAAGAAAGTCAGTTGTCAACCCATTCTGGCTTTGTCAGGTTAATAAAACAGTAGAAACACTGAGAAATCTTTATTAACACCACCTTCTCTGCCAGGTATTTCTAGGTGAAAAAGCCCAGGTCCCAGGAGCGTTAGCTCAATTCTAAATGAAACAATCTTCTTCCATGAACAGAGCTCCAATCTATCTCAGGACTTTTTTTGGACAAAACTTTTCTCACTGGTGGGAAAAGTACCAGAGTTTCTGCTCCACTTTTCTAACAGTTTCAGCACTGTATTAAAACCTATTCTGAATATTCTGATAACCAACTGATTAATAGTTCCTTGAGAATAAAAACTAAGGAAGTTTAGTTTCCTATGGATTTATGTTTTACGGTTGACTGAAAGCCATAGCTGAGGCTTTTCCCACCGGTAAGGCATTTAGACAGACTCTCTCCCACGCAGACTCTCCAGTGGTCTCGCAACACGGGATCTCTCGCTGCAGCTTTTTCCTCCCATTTCAGGTCACTGCTAGGGTCTCCTCTTTATGTAGGCAGTGATTCTCATAAAACTCATGGGACTTAATTATCTTTGAGACCTCTATCCTGTGTCAAATTTGAGCCAAAGACTCAAAAACCAGAAAGAATCATACCAAGATTTATTTCTCATGACAAAGCCAAGTTAAAATGCTGATGGTTCTGGACCCAAACCCACTTCGTTATCAGATCCACACAGTTGCACCATTAACAGATCCTCTAGAGGCACAAGGCCAGTGAAGAAGGTTATTTGTTATTTCCACGTGCTTGGTTTCAAACATTTTTAGAATCATAGAATGGTTAGAGTTGGAAGGGACCTTCAAAGGTCATCTAGTCCAACCCCCTGGCAAGGAGCAGGGACATCCCTGACTAGATCAGGTTGCTCAGAGCCCTGTCCAACCTGGCCTTGAATGTTTCCAGGGATGGGGCATCCACCGCCTCTCTGGGCAACCTGGGTCAGTGTTCTACCACCCTCAGCGAAAAAAATTTTTCTTAATATCCAATCTGAATCCCCCTCCCTCTATTTTAAAGCCATTACGTCTAATCCTAAACTTGCACTGAAGGTTTTCAGAAACTAGAACACAAGCCAACACCTGTATATATTGACATTGGTTTGAAAAACAAAAGCAGAGTGAGGGGCAGCATTGCACCATAAGTGCATCATCAAAAGACATTAACGGCTTCTAGTACACATACATAGATAAAGTATTTATTACAAAGAATCAATGAGTCAGTGGATAGCTATGTTTTGTATTTATTACAGACTTCCTGGGTAGTCTACAGAAAAGAGAACATTAATATTCCAATATATGAAGGAACAATATATACGTGCCAAGACAAACATACACATCGGTTTTACATACTATACGTTCATTAAATATCTTTTTATCATGCCTTATGAGCTCATTCTCACATATGCTACCCAGGTCAGTTCACAGAAACATGAAAAGAGTATAGTATTATAAGCTACTCAGTCTCCTTCCATGCCTGATTCGCGACAGTTAGTTTTCAAATACTCAAAAACAGGAGTTAAGTGAATCATGTTTGCCAATTTCCTTTTTCTGATTTATTACTCCAGTGACTGACAAAGAATAGTTTACTGAAAAATAATTTAACTATTGCAAGTAAATACAGAATATTTAATATCCCCCAACTCCTGTAATGTAATTCATGTGTTAGCCATTAAAACTGATAAGCAATTATAGAGGGGGATGAAATAATTGTTTGAATCCACAAAAAAAAATTGGAAGGAATTATGATTATGGAAAGTGTGAATTTTACAGAAAATTTCTTTCTCATTTTCTGAACTCTTCTTACTCTTTTTACTAGCTACTGAAGAATTCCTTTGTTACAACCACTTTCTACTTTGGAATAACTTTTACAGAAAAAAACCCAAACTTTTTATGACAAACTGTTGTTATGGAAGGTATCCTATCTTTCACATCACCATTATTTTATGTAAGCATTAAAAAGCCTGTTTATTTCAGAATAGAAAGTATAGATATAGCACCAGATCTCCATACTTAAAGGGAAAAAGAACGTGAAGCAGAAAGGAGAGTGCCATTGCAAGAAGCTTGCAATGAAAACAAGTAAAAAGTGATCAAGACCTACGTGATTTCACAGAATCACCAATCTTAGATATGATCTGAGTCTTCAATGACCCTATTCACCTTCAATGGCAGGATAACAGACCTAGAATGAGTATTTAGGAAGGAAACATTAAGAAATAAAATGTTATCTGAATTTAAGAAACTTGGACATTTAAACGTAGTGCTCTTGTATTCAACTTTCACAGGTATTTCCAACCTATATCAAACTGTTTATGCAGTCTATATCAAACTGTTTATAGCCAATTTGTTCACCATTCCTTCTTACCTGCAAAATATGAATACTATTACTTTACCTCACAGGCACGTTGCAGCGTTGTTACCCATAAGGTTGTACAGTCTCATCTGCCTGTTATGATGTGTGTCTTAATTTATGGCAAATTACAAGGTTTAAATGTGTTTGTACCCAGCAACATGAGGTACTAGTACCTCAGGGCTACAGCTGTAGATGATAAAAACAGAAATATATTGTTTTTTAAATTGTTGCATTAAAAATTAATCTTTCTTAGGTTATCTTAAGTAAATAATTTTTAACTGCGTATAGTGGAGAGACATCAATACTATCACTGAAAGATACAGGAAGACAACTAAGAAAGCAAAAAGTAATCACAGATGTCCGTGGAAGCGAGCACACCAGCCGAAGAAGCAGAAGGAAACACATAACCAATACACTTATAACTGGGTAGGCGACTTAGTTAAAAAAAAAAAAAAAATTCCCCCCTTATCCATGTCAGGCATTCCCAAGTAACCAATACTGCGTCAGAGAGCCAGAGAGCCCCGAGTTTAGAGGGGGAAGAAAAGGACTGAGTCCAAAGCTAAGATTATGTTTACTAATCTTCTGGCTTTTCACGTGTCATCACCATAAAAAAAAAAAAACCTAGTTCATCCTTCTGAATCCAACCAGCAGTTCTGACATTATCATTCCTGTTGGTTTTTTTTCTTTAGCCAAGGGTTTTTCTCCCAGAAAAAGCGCTTGTTCATATGTAACACATGGGAGAGCAAGGAGAAGGAGAGGCTGCCTATCAATTTTTACCACAATAGTTAATTTTGAAGACAAGTCATTCTTCCCCCCTACAGAAACACCATCCTTTAATGAAAGCCATTAGCATTGCTTTTTGTGATCAGATCCCAGTTGTTTGCATGTAATATGCAGCGCAATACAATCACTAAAATAAGTCCCAGCTGTAGAAACACAATGCTATGCTGTTGCTAATGTGTGTTGTACTGATAATGAATGGTCGTCTATGCTTTAATCTGAATAAAGCTCCCAACTGCTCTGTCTCTCCTTGCCAAAAATTCCCCTTCCTCCTCCAGACTGTGGTTGCATTCCAATTACACTGCTGATTGGAATGAGCCTGCTTGGGGGAGGGAGGAGGAAGGAGACAAATGAACACGCACACACGCCCCTCCTTGCCTTCGAATGGCTGCCCCTGGGACCCAGAAATTGTTTGGGGTGTTTGAACGCATGGCTGACACGATGTACTTTTCTCCACACTGTGTAAAATTTTTCAGAAATGTATTTATTCACTTTAGAAAAACTACAGGCAAACAGCACACCGTGCACAGGTTCCAGCAGGACAGCTTGATACTTTAAACGTTTCTAACAAATTCCTACTGTTCTCTTCCATTGTTGGCACGCGACCGAGAAACTTACATTTTTCTGCTTGCATTCCCTCCTTGGACCTGCCTAAATTCCCACATGGAAAGATATAAAACAGGAGGTCTCCAACTATTCATCGAACAAAGAGCTGTAAATAACGCCATACAGATTTGCAAATACAGCTGTTGAGGTAACAACTTTCCGAATTAAGCTTTTGAAGTAAAATTGTTTATACCAACTACCCACATTAAATTTTATTTTAAATAAATCCTCAGAAAAATTAATTGTAAGTTTTTCTAGCTTTCATTTCCTTTCAATTTTCATTTCCTTTGAAAAGTGTTTTTTTTTCTGCAGATGAACAAACCAAGTGACAGAACGTGATCATAAACTAAGAATTTACTTTCCGTTAATTAAATTCATGCATTTTAAAACACTGCAATCGATTATTGTCAAGAAGGGATACACAAAGTTAAGTAAACCTAACAAATACGTGTTTTACAGGTGCACAGGGGTGCTGAGTAAAGAAGGGACTGAAACATGAAATGGGGAAGAACACAGCAGCTGACCATTATTCTACGCATGGTCACCGACCAACGCGAGCTGGAGGGTTTCACGTTGCACCTAACAATGCAGAGGGCTGCAGCTGTTCCTCTCTCAAATCAGGTCTGGCAGTCATACGGATGCAAGGATGCAAGGTAGATCAGGAAGCTGAACTGGCTTAACAGAAAATTAACCGTCTGGGGAGATGGATTAGCCTGCCATTGGCTCAGAGAGCTGCCTTGACTTACCCTGCAGTCACACCATCCCTAGCAGCATGCAAAGGAAGCGGCAGCAGCACATGGCTGCGAAGGAGGGGGGATTAGCCAGACTGCCTTCCTGATGGCAACCTGCAGTTGCACTGGAAAAGTACCCTCCATACCAGTGAGTTTTTCTGTTCTAAAAACAAAATACATCCCCTAATATTTTCATTGTAATGCAGACTGCTAGCTTTTCCTCCTGTCTCTCTTTTGCAGTTCTAGACTTTTTTTTTTTAAGCTGATTTTTGTCATCAGGATACCAAAACAACTACCTAACACCCTTCAACCTTTCAGAGACACAATCTTAACCTTAAATGTTTGGATGGAGTTTTAATTTCTATTTTGCAAACCACACACAGAAGCACAGAATTAAAACACTTAAAAAAGCACTTCTCTCGCAAGTAAGCATATGACTTTTCAGGCTGCTTTATTTTACTTATTAACAGCTGCTCTTTCTGAGTCTGACAGAGCACCAGAAATTTAGAATAACCCAACAAGCTCTGAACCAGAGTTAGTACACAACACGTACAAAAACAGGGGCTGGCATGCCCTTCTTAAAGTTTAATTATTCTCCCAATACTTTATCTGAAGTTCGGTGCTACTCAAATTAAACCTCCAAACACCATCCTCTGAAGACACTAGTGAGCTGAAAGGGTCACTAGTCACCCCCGTGCCTTTTCTTTCTCTGGGACCAGTACAGAGGCAGCACACGCTGAGATGAAGGTGCCACACGACACGCGCAGGGAAGCCCAGTTCACCCAAGCACACTGGACAAACGCCTGCTGATTTCAGACATACTCCGCTCGATTAGATTAAAGGTAAGCGCTCTCCACCATCCCCTAGATCCATGGTTCTGCAGCAGGGAAGAGCTGCCATGTAAGCACGCTGCCTTCTGAAGCAGCCAGGTAAACCTCAGACCACCATCACTAGCTGATCCACCCAGACACCTTTTCCTGATGTGAGTTAGGAAATGCATAACACGATCCCTTCTGCCCCCAGAGCTATGGGGGCCAGGACCACTTGGAAGGGACGGTAACTTCTCCAACAGGCACAGCCATCTTACCACATACGCTTACAGTTCATACTGGTAGGCAACTAATTTCCAATTCTCTTTCAGAATTGTAAACCTAGTTTAAATCCAATGCAAATTTGGAATCACATACCTATTCCAACTGTCTTACTAGGAATATGCGTTAGAATAAAAATTAATCAGTACTTCTGAATCAAAGTTCCATTAAATGCTAACCTGTCAAATTGAAAAAAATTCCACCCTAGCTCTAAGTGACATATAAAAGCATTATTGCTAGGCTGATATCCAAACACAAGGTAGACAGCTTTAAAATAAACTCTTAAAATACATATTAGGATAACCTTAGTACTAGAAAAGCACCTTAAACAAGACTTTCTTTTAATAATTTTAAAATTTTTTAAATTCTAAATTGTCCCATAAACACATTTCTACAAGTTCAACTTCAACACAAGCCAGACACTAAATCCTTAATATACTGCATGTAAAATGAAACCCATTTCAAAGGATCACATGCACCTGCTTATAGGCATTGTCAGTCAGAAATCTGTCTCTCAACAAATCAGAATTATTCTTCTGGGACCAAACAAAACCACAATAACCTGCATTCAAACTCTAAGCAGCAATATGGATTATTCAGAAGTGAAAAGTGTCCTAATAATGCAATATGCTTTAAATCACTGCAAAACATGCCAGAAGCTAACATAGTAACAGTACATTTTTCTTTGCAGCAGATTCCCTGTATTAAATTCTGCTTGTAAGACTAGCTTGGGCTTTGACTGGATTTAGAATTCTAGACCTATATTACCTGCATGTAACACAACTCATGGAGATTAAAATTAAGAATGAAAACATCATGGAAGATGTGTTAATAAAGATGCATTGCATCACTGAATATAAACAGTTAAGCCAATAAACCATTCATCTCATGCAATAACAAAATTCTGGGACAGAGTCTCCGAGACTATTTTAAATTCCTGTAAGGGGGAGATGACAGGACAGCGACTCAAGAGTCCAGCAGTCTGTACCGGGGATGTCCGAATGGCTCGTGGACACGGCCAGATGGAGTCTGCCTAAGATTTGCCATGTTTAGACTCCTGTTTTAACATCATGATGTCTACTTCACAGTATTGTTTTACTGTAAACAAAAGGCTTCCTTTTCCACTTCTCCTCCCTTATTCCACTCCAAGCCAAAAGTAAAACAAAACACAAAACCCCCCACACCACTGAATTCTTCCTTCAAGCAACTAATGCATTCACATTTCCTAGATCCATTCAGCGATGGGCTCACTGCCACGCACGTCACCAGCTCTATTCATGTGTCCAGTTTATTTGATACGCCTGTCAAGAGGTAAAGGAAAGAAATTATGCCTCCACTTTTGCAATGAAGGTAGCAACGCTCCCCAAGCATTTCAAATTTTACTATGAAAGTTTACAAGTCTCTTACAGAGATTCATGTTTGAACCAGTGAAACTGAATATGTAGATGCAAAACCTAAAGTTGTTTTTGTTTTGCCCTTTTTTACCTGTATACCAAATATGCCAATTAAATCTGAATGATACAGGATTAAACCATCCCCATCAGGGCTCTGTGTAAACCAGGGCTTCAGTCACAGCCTCAAACAGTGAGAAAAAAAGCAGAAGTAACACGTGGGAAACTTTAAGAAAACAAAGGCTATTGCGAATATTTGCATTTCCTGGTTCAGTGTGGATGGAGCCTCTCAGACCAGCCAGGATGTTTCTAAGGCATAACCTTCATGCACTAAAAATTCCCCTTCGCTTCTCCACCCTGCTCCAGAATGGCCTAACCCTCACATCTCACCCATTTTTCAGCATCTGAAAAACCACTACTGAAGTTATGATAAATACGTTGCTTACAAAGACTGCCGGTCAGTTGGGGCAGGAGGGGGAGAACAACATAGCTTTAAATTAAAAGCTATTAGAATACTAAAAAAAAAAAAAAAAGTTAGCAAAGATCAATTTGCAGACCAATTTCAATGTTCTCTCTTCTGTTTTTCACATTTGTACTAAGTATAAAATTGTAAGCAAAATGAGGGTTGGAAATAGAAATCCATTAAAGATAAATGAAGCAATTAGCTTTGCTGTGACATTTGTTGTATGATCCTCTCTAATTTTTTTATTACTTTATCTTCTTGCAGTATTAAAAACATAACTGCCATTAAAAAAAACCCTTTAAATTAAAAGTAACATTACCACAATTAACTAATCTCAAACCTGTAGAGGTGGCTATTATATGCAAGTGTGAGTGAAGTAAACTCTGTTACGAGCATTAACTCAATTATCCTAGAAATATTGAAATAAAATAGTATTTAAGAGCTCAGGCAAAGAAAAGCAGGTATTCTTATCTCAAACTCTTAAGAATCATTGTGCTAAAATCTTACCTCAATCCTTAAAGACTTGTTTGAAATCCCAGCAGCTACTTTTTAACCAAGACCCAATTTAGACAGAAATGATTAGTCCAAAATTATCAACTTGCAAAATACAAGAGCAGAGGAGTCTTCCTCTGAGGATGGGTACAGGAAAAAAGGTAACATGGAAATGTACCCATATATTTCTCAGCTTATTTTGATAGGAACGGGAGTAGGGGGAAAAAAAGCTAACACAAGAAACAAATTATAGCTCTATTCTGTCTGATGTATTTCATGCACCTCTGAAAATGCGCTGGGGGAAAAACATGCTAACAAGAAGCAGAGCCCTCGGATTTGTTTCACTGCAGTAAAACTCTCCACCCTCTGAATGATCTACAGTAGAGGCAACAACAACAGAAATTCATTATCTAATTACCAACCAGAGAAAAATGCTCTCAATTTCAAAAAAAGGCTTCAGAGAAGAGGCACCTACAACTAACCCAGACTCCTGGGTATCAGGAATTGTAGATATCAGCGGCTTTCCAGACTGCAGGACCGCTGCTGTCTCTGTCCGGACACAGTTACACACTTGATTTAAACAGGAAGTCTCAAAATTCTGTCTCCGCTACAGACATGAACCTAGGGGGACACTGCTACTGCTGGGGCTTTTCTGGGAAGAGGTTATCAAGACTAACAAAAGGATTGTCACTTGCTTTGTAAGAAACAGTTCCTAAAACATGACAACAGCTAAGATGACAACTTTTGTTAGGGGAGAAAAAAAAAAGGAAATTCTAGCATTTCAAATGCATAACTTGAAATATTTGAGCACTTTTTAAAAAAAATTCCCTAATAAATAAAACTTAATGTTAAAGAGTTCACACGGATCATTACTTAGATACTATCACTAGCATCCACCCTTAATCTAAACTCTAGTTCAGCACAATTTTGTTTTACTGCTACACCTGATGTACTCAAATCCCATTATATGGAGGAATACAGATGAGTAGCGCACTCTTTACATCCTTCTGCATTACCATCAATATCCACAACTTCACACACAGATCCTGATCTGTCTCCCTGATAATACGCGGATCCTGTGTCTTCCTGATTTAATACAGGTGAAATATTTAGGCACAATGTCTCTGTATTTACTTTTTTTGGGGAAGATTGTTTTTAGTGGAGTGCTTTCAACTCTGGAAACTGCCTCTCTCTGGAAATTCACGCTTTGGCTTCCGCCAAAACAAACAGATCAGCAGAAAGATGCGTGGACTACATATACACCTTTACCTGGTTACTAAGCTTATGCCTCTGATTATGTCATTCTGTCTCTGCCTGCAGAAATATAACGCCATGTAAGTGAGGAAAACACCAGCTGCTTAAAGAAAGCACATACAGAAAACCAAGACAACATCACCACTCATACACTATTAAAATTCTCAAGTACCTCAGTCCCCCCATCAGATAACCATGAAGCCTCATCTCCAAGAGATAATTATATCAATAGACTATACAATTTATAAACTGACTTAGTTAAATTACAGCAGTCCTTTAATAAGAACAGATTCAGTTTAGTTTCTCTGTGTAAACAGATGTGTTCTACAGATCAAACCCAAACAGTTTGAGAAGCTGCTGCTGTTAAACAGAGATGAGCTAACTGGATAAGCAATCCTATTTATTTCAACAAAAATAAAGCTACTTATATTAAATTCCCATTTTTCTTGTTTTGCTTTTTTTTTTTTACAGAAGTTGCTTAAATTACTTAGTCAAATCAGTACTATTTATATACTACTGCAAGAAATAATATAAAAGGGTTTTTAAAGAAAGCTCGCCAATATATGAAAATACAGAATCTTGCCCAAAAAAGCTTACCATGCAATTTAAACTACAATTTCAGAAACCTTTTGGGAAGATGCAATGTTCAAGCAGTGAAAAGACAATATTTTTTATTTTTAGAAAGAGGAGCACATGACAGAAGATAATAAGCAGTAGAGGGTGAAGAGTAAGAAAGATAATGGGAAGCAGGTGAGACTGAAGGAAGGAGTGTAAAGCTGATTACGCCAACATAAAAAGTTTAACACTGTGACTCAACACTTCTATCAGTACAACAGATTAATAAAAATCTAGGAAGTTATTTCCAAGAAGCTAGAGGATATTTTATTACTAGGCATCTACAAAGGCAGAATGGCTTTCAAACCTAAAAAGCAGGCAAGTATTTCCATTGATCTCAAAAACCAATTATGAGCTTCAGAAGGTCTGAGCGGATTTTGAAGGGACACAGAAATGGAAAATCCCTCATTTACTCTGGTGCCTTTCACTCCAGAAACCATCAGCGTCTTGCAGTTCCACACACAAAGTATTATACTAAATATAAGTTCTGATTTCTACCATTTCATATATGGTTGCACGTGCAAACTAAGAGTGAGGATGCCAGACCCAGTTTTCCATAGGAATCTTTACATTTATTTCCTAGGCATACTGCTCCTTGGATATCTCAACTCCTATTTAAGTGCAGTCCCAGGCCCACCTGAAATATAATTATTTGCTAAACAATATACTAACTTACCAATTAAAATATTTTTTCCTCTCACAATGATCTTCTTGCATCTAAATTATTTAATACTAATCACCTTCCAATGACTTAATTCCTTGTTTCTCTATCATCTACATATCTTGGAGCCAATACGACAATTTATATTAAATAAAACAAGACCAGAGACATGCTAAAACTCTGATCAGCTATATGAACAAAGAAGGACCAAAAAGGGTGCCTTTTCCCCCTTTACATTCCTGCAACCAGCTTTGTAAACTGTACCTCCCTTCTGCATCGATTATTAACTAAATTCAAGAATTCACAAATATATTTCCTGTTTATCTTCATGCATTGTAGACTATGAATGGCACTGTCAAAGTTAAATAGATACCAGTTTTTAAAATACTAAAAATCAAAATGCAGTGACTGCCCTGGAACAGGCACACTACATTAAACTACGCCTCCAGCTAATCATGTATTTTCACTGAACATAAGCAAATACTACACTAAGTCAGTTCTCCAAGTTCTGCCAACGTCACTCGTGTCATGCTCGCATTCCAGACACGTAACAGTCCTCACTTCAGGGCGATACTGCCAAAGGGTCACAAGATGGGAGTGCTTTTGGGATGCACGCAAACGTTCTACGATTTAGCTAAAAGTCAAAAAAGTACCTAAACACGTTCAAACACATAAAACAGAAATTAGAGCAAACAAGTGAGTCTCAGATTTTGATCCTAAATATAGATTGCTATTCAGGAGACTATAAAAAAACACAGGATTGGAGAAGATAAAGTGTTAATCGCATATTTGGTGGTTTATGAGCCAAAGCAGTCTGAGGTTTAAACTGCTTCTGCTCAGTGCTCATCCCATTCAGAGACGATGAATCATTTCCCATTTGGCAACACTTCTGCCTACAAGGCTGTCTTCTGTGAGATTTCTCCTGTATCCTTGTAATAGATTTGCTAATTTAGTACACCTGACTTTGAGCAAAAGCTATTGTTGCCAGCTGTCAGACTAGACCTCGTCCTGTTTATCAGACACATCTAAACCATCCTGTTCTGCCCCAGTCATAGAAACAGAACACTCTTTACTAATCCCAGTGCAGTAAATTACTTTCTAATATCCTTGTTTTTCTTACTCTGCCAAAATACCAACACATCATAGATTTAAAGCAACAGCAAAATCAATTTATCCACAGCAGCTGGGCTCATACCAGTTTATCCAATAACCACATTTTTTAAAGTCATATTTGCTGTTCTAGTCATTCTGTGCATGAATTCCTGAGTTTCAGCAGCAGAGGTTTGACTATTTTAAACAAAGGTAATATAAGCTCACAGGGAGTGTATTCTAGTTTTTTAGGCAGGCCTCCACAGCTCTTTGAAAGATAAATCAGAGCAAAACAAAGTATTAAACGCCTCACACACACTAAAACATTTCCTCATTTTCCCCAGGGCTTTGTGCATGCAAAAGAAATTGCATTACTTTCTGTTTATAAATATTTGTCTGGACAGCAGCTTAAAAGGGTAGGGGCAACAGAAAATATGCAGGGTTTTTTTGGTTTTGGTTATTTTGTTTGTTTGTTTTTAAACCTACCTACAAAGAATCTGAGAAACATTAAAAAAAAAAAAATCTGTGTATGACATTTTTTACTCCTAAACAAAATCTACCAGAACTCAAGTCTTTGCATAAATTGCATAAATGATTGCATAAATCAGTTATACGGATGCAAAAAAGTAGACTCACTCTTCTTAGGTTTTATACACTGCCCAGAATTCCTGCTGCACTTTAAAAAGCTCACTGTGTTTGCAGTAACACATACCCACACATTAGATGCTCTTTTGATACTTCTGCTCTCCCAAGTATTTTAAAATTCAGTATAATCAACAAAATATGAGAACACATCCACTCCGTTAACAAAAAATATGGAGTATTTACATTCCTCTCATCTTTTCCATTTCAGGGAGCTGTGGAGCTGCTTACTCATCTCTAGCATTCCAATCTGGCTTTGTTAATTCCTGCTGAGCAGTCGAGGAAGCGCACCTGGACTCTTCCACCTGGGACTACTTGGAGAGCCAGTCAGAAACTGTGATTCAAAATACAAAGGCCATTTACTGTGAGCAGGTTCCACACCACCCTATGGTTATCTTCTGCTGTAGTCGTTGCCACAATTAAATTTAACTGTATTTGCCTACTTGCAGACTAGCAGAGGATCCTCACTAATGTCCTTCTTCACAGCAATATCCACCCAACATTCAAAACGGGATGATGCCTTAACTGGTTTCAGACGGGGGGGAAAAAAAATTGTAAAATAAGAGAAATCAAAAGCACAAACTCCACACACTAAAGAGCTGGAGATTGTTTATGCTATAAGTAGCACAGATTGCTTCTAGTTACAGGGAGGACTGCATGAAAGGGCACAAACAGCATTGCTAACACATGGTATGAATGAGAAAAGTTGTAGCAAGTTCCTAAAACAAGAGGATGTGAAACAAATGTAAGGGTGCAGGGAAAAAACCAGTTTAGAGCAGTTGACAGTGATGTAGCAAACCTATGTGAGAAGATCGCGATGATGCGGTTACGTGAGGGGCGCGCCTATCTACAGGCAATCAGAGCAACTTTGGGGATTTGCAGAACATCCTCTCCCCATCCCACCCCAGTAAGTGCTCATCTACTGCAACCAGTCTGTCCTTGCAAAGGGGCTACAAATCTGGAACCGCCTGCTGCAACCTCAGCTGCAGAGCCAGTACCTGTTCCAGGTGGGACACAGGAAACGAACTTGAGAAGCAGAACAAAATCTTGGGATTTTAGGAAATGGAAATGCAGTCAGAATAACAGAATTGAGAAGCAGTATTATTTACATAGCCAGTAAAGCCATTGTTCCTGCAAACAAAAGGAGAAAGACCTATATATATTTTTTCGCAAGGTTTTTCATTGTAACATTTGAAATGATGACTCAGATATTGTATTTCAAGTATTATTCATCTGTACAATTTAAGCTAGCCCTGAGTAATCATTAAAGAAAAATATTTGCCAGGAAAAAATAAGCCAGAATATATGATTCATTCGCTTCTGAAACAATAAAACAGTTCACTATAACAAAAATAACTATATTGTAAATATTTCAATTAAAAGTTAAAAACACAGCCAAATACAATGAAGAAAGCATGCCCTTTAAAAAACCCCAAACGTGCGTATGTGTGTGCAAATAACAAAGAAATCTTGTTAGAAAAAAGGTAATTCCATAAAATACTGTTAACACTATATCTGATGGAAACTGTACTCTATTCTTTAGCTATTTAAGTTAATGCTCTTAAAGCAACAAAGATACAGCTCACCTCTCAAACTCTGACAACTCACTATTACGCTGATAAACAGATATTTATTTCAGCACAAGTGTGATGCATGTAGTGTATCCAAAAAAGAAACAGACCTCAAGCTCTGGAAAGTTCAAGACAGTAACATCCCAGGGGCTCCTGAACAACTCCCTGGGAAGTAGTTAGGGCTCTCATAGACCTTAAATAATCAAAAAGGGGATCAGCTGAAAAAAATCAAGTATTTAATAGCTTTGTAATTGCCCAAAGCTCAAGAAGGTGTGAAAACAAGCAGCTTTTTGGCAAAGATGTTCTCATAGGAGCAGACTTGATTTCAGCCTTGTATCAATTAAACAGGGAGGGGGGAAGAGAAGCACTCTTAAGCATCACGGAGTAACGCTGTACAAATATGAAAACAGTTTTAAAAGTCCACTTTTCTTCATGGTTAGACAATATTAAATGTAAGTTTACTTAAAATGAAACCTTGCAGTTTCACATTGTATCAGTTCATTTATTTTTAGTTGACTAAAAAAAAATCCTACATCTGATAGCACTCTCATAACTTCTCCTCGCTTTGCCTATATATAGCCATTTTCTGAACAGGCCTCTAAAAGAGACTTCAAATAGAACACGATGCCTTTCTCTTGCTGGAGATACACCTGCCCACTGTATGTAATTTCTGATTTGTTTCTTCACTGTGTAAACTCTTTGGAAACTCATCTATGTGTGTGTGTTTAATAGATAGAGTGAAGATCAAAGAGGCAACTCAGTATAAACAAAGCACACCATATTCTATTGATCCATAACACAGTAAGCTGTTCCTGTACAAATCTGGTAGTGACAAACTGTATAAAATTAGAGGACCTCCCTCTTCTATAGGGAAATCTTTACATACAGTGCAGTATCCATCAGAGTACACAAATGATGACTGCCATAGCTCTCTATCCATTTGATATTTAACACATTTATATAGACTCTAACTAAAAAAGGTCAAATCTTTCATGCAACTACCTCATCGACAGCAGATAGCCCTTATCTAACCCCCCAAAAAAAAAAATTAATTGTAACTCCAAAACCTTTGTGAACAGATGTCATATAAATCAGCTAAGGAAACATCAAAAACTCTAGAACTCAATTTTTATCACATATTATTTAACAGAAAGTCTTCTGATTCTTTTACAGGAAGAGAATAGTAGCATTAATGAAGTGACCAAGACATCACATCATTTCTTAGAAGCAAGGATTTTTTTTTTTTTTTAAATCTCAAGTTTGCTAAAAGCTGAAGAATTCTTTTTGTTCTACACGAAAGGAGTAATCCTGATCTTATCTGCAAGCTTTTCTTAGAATTATGTTATGAATCACAGCCACTTCGAAGGCAGCCCTTAATTCCCCAACTACTTCTATACAGGATCAAGGTGATGAACATGTGGCAGACGGGAGAAATGCTGGGGTTGGAAGTGGGTGTTTTTTCCTGTTTGTTTTTAAAATTGTCCTCTATCCAACTGTAACTGCTTACATTCTTTGCATTTGTTATACATCTTAAGTTCTTACAAGGTGCCTCTGCTGTAGATGACAACTTCTTGTAAGTAATACACTCACATCATCAACAATAACATTGGACACGCAGCAATAGCACTCACCAGTTACAAAAGCCAAGTGTTAAAAAGTTTGGAAACACGAGAATCCCGGCTGCCCCTGTCACCCCGTGTCACGGTCATTGCTACTACACTACACTCTGGGCACCAAAAGATTCCCAGAGCCTTGTCCTGCCAAAATCAGTCTCCACCACTCGCCCATTTGTCATGGAGAGTTCCTTGTTCCAGGTCACTCCCTTCTTCTCCACCCTCATCCAACTTTTGAACTCTCTGCATTCTAGTTAATGCCTCTCTTCACACCGGGCGTGCACCGCCGAGTTTAGCATTAACAGGATGAGACCAACTCCCGTGCCAGCCATTTGTTAAACCATGCACCACTTCTTACTTGGCTGATACGGAGACATCTGCCTATTACCACATCCTTGTTTGATGGTGTTCCTGCCCAACAATAAAGGATTCACAGAAGCGCAACATAAAATTCAACCAGTTTCAAGGAGACTAAAATTAACAGAATCTTCCAGAAATAAATTCAGCCCAATTTTAGCTACTCAGCATGAAAATCTTCAGTGTTAGCAGGCTGCTTAACAGCAACTGAAAATACAATCTTACAATGGGAAGCACCAACTATAGTTGGTGTTAAGAGCTCCAACTTGGTATTACAAGTTCAACCATAGTTATAAATTCAACTGACAGCGAAAAAAAGCAAAGATGTTCAGACAAAGCAATTGAAAATTGTGTTCAAACTACATGAAATAGAAGCAACTGCAGGAACCAGTGCTCCTACTCACCATGCTGCTGAAGCACGGATGTAACATTCAAAAGGGTCTGGTGGATCAGGGACAATTTTTGGTTTAATTTACTGCTACTCCATCACAGTGACAGAGTGGGTGTAGAACAAGTCCATCTCCAGTCTTGAACTGCACCAGGAAGAACTGTTTAAATGTGCAGAGTAAAGTTTCTAAATGTCAATAAACTTATAAAAATTATAAAGCTTTTGAATGGGTCCAAAGTACTACTCGGAGCAGATTAAGTTACATTATGCTGATACACAGGAAATAGCTGACTTATTCTACAGGATGAACAATTCACCAGAGGAAAGGAACTTTCAGGCAAAATGATAAATATTGTAATGAGGAAATCCGAGGCACATATTCACAATGCCACATTCAGATTTCACAAATGAACAGAAATTTCTTCATGATCTCTTGGCCACAGAAGCAAGTGAGATATAGATAAATGTAAATATATAGTATCTCCCCAGACAGAGCAACTGCTTGCTGTTAGGGAGGGGAACCAAAGACTTGATTGTCTATCCTTGTAGACAGAACTACAGAAATTTTAAGATCCTTTTACCACCTCCTTGTGAGACAGGTATAGGGAGAGCATTATGAATTGCAGGAATAGCTTAAGGAAAGGAGAGAAGACTACATAAGTATTTTATTTTATGACAAGCCAGGCACGAGATATATACTACTGAAAATTACTTTAAGTCAATTTTTCCTTAAAGGCCTCATCTTTCCCTGTTGCGGATGAAAGCAGAAGCCAACAACATTTTAAAACATCCTTCAACCCAGTTCTTAAGTAGAAATCCTAAGTATGAAAGATTTTCACAAAAGGGATGCAATGTTACATGACATGACAACATCAGGATAAATCTTGGCCACTCCTGCATAAGTACAATCACAGGGATTTAAACCCTTTTAAATTTTTGACAAAAAGCACACATCCAGCTATTTAAGGCAAACTGGAAGTATTGCATGGCATCTTGAATTTACAGATAGCATTTGCTTCTGTAAGAACATACAGCTGTCAACAGCAGTTTTTCCCCCTTCCACACAACCATACTTGACCAACAGTTTATTATAATAATGTGTGATAATTTGAAGATTCTGCTCACCAACACCTTGTGCTTTACCAAACATCCAGAATTGCTGTTAGATATGTAGAAATGCCATTTGAAATTATGAAAGATGGCACTTAAAATTTCACAGTTGTTCACAGGCTTAAATTACTGTGAACCTTCTGGAACAGCAGTATAAAACAGTTTTGAACTTTCTGCTAGAATCCTCTAAATAAAAGTCCTAGAGAATTTCCACTTTAACATGCATTATACCCTTTCTTTACATTCTGGTCAACTACTGTGTCATACACTGCAAACCCAGGCTTAAACAAGCCAGTCATTTTTAATCTCATAATTAGTAATTCTAAGCCAGTGCTCTCCCAGCATACGGCAGGGCCAAGTCCTTTATGTCCATTTAAATGGAGTACTTAGCACCACATATTTTGTGTCTCTTAAAATATATGTATTAATATTAGCATGAGGAGGAGAAACACTTGGTATCTTCAGATTTTCACACTGAAAATTATTAGTCACAATTAGTCACAATTATTTTGTCACACTGAAATTATTACTACTTGGCTAAAAGCAATATTGTAATCACAGCATGAAACACAGGAGAGAGATTCCTGTATGTTTTAGTACAGGAACACACATTTGTTTTCTGCTTCTGCTATAAAGTGACACAAAACCTGGTGTTCTTCCAGTCCCTTCACATTTCTGTGTCAGCTCTGCTCCTCCAGCCTGCTCTTGAACACTTCTGCCCCACTCTGTCCTGTTTCAACTTTACAAACGACTCCTTTTGCCTCCCAATCACACCTGCCTACACCAGCTCCACCTTTATAAAGCTTCTATATCACATCTAATATCACTTTTTATAAATTAAGACAGAAGTATGGACTTTGTTGCTAAACAAAAAGGAGATACCTTAATATTACTACACCTAGGCACAATGCTACTACTCATTTACTCCTGCATACAGTCTTCTATACAGAGCTATAAACCACTATTTTAATAAATCCCCAAGGGAAAATAGAGGATGAGAGCTTTTCCTCTTAAAATAAATATTTATACACATTATAAAAAATAATCATTTTGGAAAAGTAAAAGGTGAAAAATTTATGTTAAGATTTGAATTGAAGACTTATTTGTCGTAAGGACACCTAAATACTTGGCACAGTTAATGCTATGAATTTCTAATCCCAGGCAGTTAAGCATGAATGTAATTCTATGCATTTTATCCAGACATGTTTAGTTCTTTTACATACATTTAAGGATTTTTTTTTTTTAACCAGTCCTGTTTATAAGTTCTCTAACCCAGAGAAGATCTTTCTTCCTCTACTAGAATAAAAGAGGATTCATTGTAGTACATTTACATGTTTTCTATGAAAAATAACTGCAGAAGGTAGTGAACTATCTTCTACTAAAATGAAACAGCAAACTTTTCTTCAGTACACTCCATTCAGTGTCTTTATGCCCCACGATACACACAAAGCAGCAGTTTGACCATATGCTGTTTTAGAAGTGCACAGCCTGGTCTTTCTTTGTATTATAAAGAAATCACCAAGTTGGCTCAAGGTTTCAGAAAATGCCTCTAGTATTACCGATGCAGATTCTCACCTTCAAAAAAATACAAGCACAACTGCATCTATAATTGGACTTATATATGTATCTATATATAAACTCCAAATCAAATAGTTACGTATGTTAAAATAAGTCTCATTAGAGATATAATTAGTTATGACTCCACTTAACTCCATCAGTAATATTAAAATCTGGGTCAAGGCAGAATGAAAATTAGTGTATGTCACTTGTTGAAAACTATTTCATGGGATCAGCCAGGATAACGCTCCCAATCCCACAAAGAGCCCGCTGTTCTGCAAACACCTGGCTGACTTAAGCCACCACTCACATACACAAAAGCCAACCCACAACAGTCCTCCTCTACACCCAGTTAAAAAGAAAAAGGGGGATGAGAGGAAGAAGGTGATTTTAACTTGGACATATTCCTCAGCCCACCCCATCTGACAGCACAAGATGGAACAGAGGGATGTGTGCATCCTGAAAAATGGTGCTGCAGGTGGGAAAACTTTACTATGGCATTGTCACTAATGTTTGCAGCAAGATGGCATCACACATGCTAATCTAAGCATGAGTGGTAGAATCTGGGTACGTATATTTACTGAGACCTGTAAATTACATCATCTGTACGTGCTCTGCATATGTGAAACAATTTAAATGAATTCACTATAGAAAGGACACACTAAACCACTTTACACTGATAATACCAAAGCAATGGTTGGAGTGACTCTCCCTTTCTGCAAGAAAACAATCCTTGCAAGTTGTATTAAATACCTACCAGCCAAGAGTCATTCCAGAAAATTAACAACAGGATATAGCCATATAAACCCACATGCTGCTACTTTTTCTTTCAGAATTTTGAAAATGTGAATAACACTTCATCTAAGCAACATCTTTTACTCACTTTTGTAAGTATCAGTCCACCTAGTCTCATTTGCTTGAGCAGCAGCAGCAAAAAAAAAAAAAGAAAAAAACTCTTTTAGAGATTTTGAAGTAGGAAAAAAGTAATTGCCAAGAATCTGCAAGATGCTACAATACAGCTGATAGTGCAACACAAGTAGAGAAGAGAAGAACTGAACCTGAATCACCTCAAATGCAGTCTCAGAAAGCCCAAAACAGAACTATGTTTTCTGTGGATTTAAACTCAAGAGAAACAATGTCCATGGGCAGAAAGTCAAAAGATAGTGGCTCTAAATCTCAGCTTTACCTGGCTTATCCTTTTTATGATCTTGAGCATGTCTGTTCTCTATTCTATATCAGTCTCCCACTTAAACTCAGATAATAATGCTTAGCCAATTTTGTCTTGAGCTTTGTTATCTGCAGATGAAGATTTCTTCAAAGTTACAAGCATTCTTATCTATGCTTTCATAGAAAGTATTTAAGTAGCAAGAAAAAGTCAATAGATTGTTTCCTTAAATATGCTATTTATTGCCAAATGTCCCTCAAGATTTTGATCCTCTTTCCCAAATAGGAAACATGCTCTGCTAATAGCAGACACAAACAGTAGCTGCTTTTACATGCACTAACATTCTTGAGATTGATCTTTAGCACCCATTAGAAGTCACTGAAATGATCTCAGACATTGCACGTGTCACGAGCATTTACATTTTTTATATTAAAGCATGCACGTAACAGCCTGCGTAGTAACATACTCGTGCCATTAAGCCAAGTCATCTCATTACTGTGATGAGAGGAGGGAAGAAAGAAGTTGTCCAACTTTTTAAACTCCCACAAGGAAAGGTCTGGCCCAACGGCGAGACATCATTTTAAATAAGATGGCAAACCAAGGACACACTTCAAAGGTCACGAGATAGAACAGAACAAAACATTAAAAGCTGTCTTCTTATAGGGATCAACCCATTCACCTTAAGGACACAAAGACAAAACGTCTTCATCTGGAGCCTGATCAGTGTGATTAAAAACCAAGAAAGAAAATAGAAAATAACTTATCACCACAAGTTGAGTCACTCAGCTAGGTTCAGCTACGCAGACAGACATTACAGGACAGCTTAAACTCTTTAAATGTAGCTGAAAAGTACAATTCTAAATATTACTTGCTATTTTTCCACCCCTAGGATTTCTATTTTGTTTTTTTTTTTGCTGCCAACAGCTTTATTTTTTTTTAAACTTTAACATTAGGAATGCCTGCAGATTTCCCATACATTTACATATGTCCCAAATGTTACCTACATACGTAAATCCTCTACTAGCTTCTACCTGATGCTTTCTCAACTCTACAGCCAAAGATGAATATTGGGCCTTTTTGCTGTTTTAACTGGAGCTCCTGTAGAACTGTTTTCTTACTACGATTTCTTCCCCCAAATCCTTTCTGATTTTTGTTTTCCTTGCCACGATACCCCGTTACGTATCCTTGAACACAGATACTTAATTTTATACCCAGACGGATTAAACTTTGTCATATAAGATGATCGTGTTGAAACAAACAGTTGAGGCTGCTCCATACAGCTGTTCAGCTGTTTATTACAATTCTTTGGTGCCTGTGTGACCCACAACTGATTTATATGTATATAAACATCTGTAACTATATACTGTACATACAAAAAGTATATACACACACACTTCATACTTTGATTTAAGCATTGAGAGCTCAGCATCCATCAATCCCTATATGATCTGATTAGACACATGCCTATTGACTGTGTTATGATTGCACAGTTGAATCCACCTACTATGTAATTTATTGATTCTGATTTCTTAAGTACTAGTTTTTAGTAAGTCATGTGTCATTAAGTCAAATACACCTTACATGAAGTAATCCCATTGTTTTATTGTTGGCCAAAGCCTGTATAACTACAGGCTGCTGGTAAAATGGGCAGTCCTGCCCTCTTTTCATCTTCTCATGAGCATCCCTCTCCTTCAATGCAAAAAACTATTTTTTCCTTGGTAGGATTAGTTTTCAGCTCATCACACAGCTACACAGTTGCTGGACTCAACGCAAGGGAGGGCCCAGAAAAGTGAAGCCAGGGACTACAAAGAGAAAAAAGAAACAGCACTCAGATTTTACTGACCTAAAATTGCACTATGATTTAAGTCAATTATGAAACCATAGCCTTGCTACTTAAAAATATAGGTAGCTACTCTATCAGTCAATCAGTAATGCTGCTCCTACAATGAGGGTCTGCTATCCATAAACTTCACTCTTGCTTCCAACACCACCAATGAGAATTGAGGACTTCGGTTAACCACTGTTTTTTATGGTATTAATTTAACTCTTAGACTTACCAACTGCAAAAAACAGGTTTGGAGATTCCATGTTGTTTTGCAAAACTCAAGAACATTCTGGCTTTTTCTAAATACCACGTCTTTCTCAAGAAATATTATTAGCATCACAAGAGTTTCTATGAACTGATTAAAAAAAAAGTAGCACTTTCTTCCTTCAACACTATACCCTTACAGTACAGTACCACCTTTGTACTGTAAGGAATGAATAGACAGTAAAATCAACAGGAGAGAGAGTAGGACAGAAGATGAGATGCTGTCCATTTTCTACAACGCAAGATCCAGTGCTTTTATTTCCCCAATTAGTAAACTTTGCCAGGAAACCTGAAAGCCTACAGTAAGGAGGAGGAAAACCAGATCTAACAGCTCTTCAGGCCTACCTCTGATTCTTTACCAACAAAACTCTTCCAGCTCGTTCCAGTTTTATCCATGGGATATTTATTTCCACTTTTTACAATACAGTGCAACTGTTCTTTGTGGCTATCTAAGTATCGTTAACTATTCTGTCACAAATGCTAGCTATAACACATAACTAAATAAATTTATGCACTAACCTTTATTCAACTCAGTATATTCTCGTTTCCATGTAGTTTTGCAGACTTCAAACCAATTTTAAGAAATATCTTTCTGCTTGTCAAAACCAGCCGTATGAACTTAATTCAGATAACTGTCATTGATATCATAAACGAAAGCAGTCAAATGTAATTATTTTAACATTAGATAATTCACAGGTTAGGACATAAAATATTTACTGAGCAACTGAAAGCAATGGTCATTTCTCAGTTTTGAAGAATATGAGATCATGCAATTCAACACTGGGCATGGAAGAAATAGTACATTCTGTCTGAGCACACTGTTTACAAATCCACAAATTCAACACAACAACTGAAAAAAAATCACAGTAAAAATGGAAGAGGATGACTGCACTTGCAGCTTTTGTAGAACTCGGATGTACTCAGGATAGGACTAGATAAAATGGTGGTAAAAATGTAGGAGCTGAAGGACCCTCCCTTACATTACAGCTTCCTTGGATAATGTTATTACAAGCTGCTAAGATAAATTTTGGAGAAGACTAGTGCAATTCTAGACATTCACTAACTTAAATTACATTCTCCGCATTTTAATCAGAAACAAGCATTTACACCTCATACTAGAAGTGAAGTATCATCAGAAGGCATAATCTTTGGATTTTAACAATTATTCAGCGATTTTCTAGCTCAAGATTGTGCAAAATGCATCAACATACGTATCACTAAAGAGTCAAGTGATATTTACGACAGACAACTAAACATACAAGCAAAAGAATAACCTTTTATAAGAAACATATAACACAGATGCACTGTAAACTAAATAAAAACTTACTAGAAGTATGCCACCGCTGTGGTTTTTCCTCTGTTATGGAACCCAGACCTAAATAAACTGTTAAACACTTAGTGTAAAGGTATGCCAAACATTTCTCAGAACTTTCTTAAGGTCCTAACAAAGAATCAACCTTTTTTGCAAAATGAGGCCTAGGTTAAATATTTTATTTGGCTCCTCAAGATGGACTGAGAAGTTGGGCACTAGCTCCAGATCAGTTCTTGGACTCACATCAAACATTACCCTGTCATTTATTCAGTCAGTCAAAACAATGTTTTCCATCTAAACCTTTAATGTTTATGTCCTGAAAAACTGCTAATTGAATCCAGTTCTTGAAATCCCTTTTTTAATCTATACCATCTAATTCAGAGATAATGAACAGAAAAGATAAGCATTATAAAATGATTGCAGAATTAATCCTATAAATATTCAAGCCAAAACAGAAGACTGCTAGTTTGCTACGGCCAAAGAAAATTAATATTAAATAGCATTTGTCAGTTTGAGAATAAACTTTTAAAAACACTGGATATACAGATTCTTTTAATTCCAAACAGTTTTAGAATTCAAGAGCCCTCAAACTGCTTTTCCAATCAAAAAGGGTAATCAAAACCACGCAGAACACTTAAAACTATTCCTAGGCAAGGACTGACAACATGTCAGCTGAATTAATCAAATTCAATGTTTTTCTTCAACATGTAAAGCTTCCTTACAACAAATGACCTTATGTGAAACAACTCACGATTAGCTAAAGCATAAAATACCTCAAGCCTTTTTAACTCGAGAAATAGGCCAATGTTTCACATACACTTCCAAGTAATTGAGCTGGTACTCAGCAACTGCAAGAGCTGCTAACCCTGGAATAGTCCCTAGAAAGACAATTTTGCCCGCTTCCTGTGCTCTGTGTATTCCCTTCCTAAAATATAAGGTGACAAAAAACTCAGAAACATTCCTTAAGATTGTACCTGCTCCTTTTGGGGACTGATGGAACAACTAAAACTAAAACTACTGCCAATTTCTTGCTCTCAGTCACACTCCCCATAGCATATTCATATTGTCACAGATACAATTTCATTGTATGTTTAAGCCTTACTAAATATGAAACAAAATAGAACACAAAATCCAAAGGTGAAAAAGACAACTCCCTAAGCAATATTTTCCATGCTTCTACATAAAGCTACAGTCCATTTTCAATGTTTCAAATATACGCAAGTCTGAGCACTCACTGCTCAGGAAAAAAAGTATTAAAGCACTGCAACAATAAAGCAATAACCTGAAGAGAAAGCTACAAAACACTCTGTAAAAACAAGGCAGCACTGTTCCATACGCATCAGTCCCAGCTATGCTTATTTTAAGAGTTTTATTTCTAAGTGTACAGACGCTCACAAATCTCCATGAAAACTAGATTACAAATTTAGTCCAAGTATTTCCAAAGTAAAACACAAGCAGATACATTTTACTTTCCCTGTAAAAATAACATACTCTGAAAAATAAGTATGAAAAACTCCTCTCTTTATTAGACATTAAACTGGAAATACTTCTCATGCACCTAATGTAAATATATCAGCTCTTTTAGTATTTTTGAATACATTTGTTTTGTAAGCTGGTTAAATACACTATATGAAGAGTATTTACAGTAATTACATCTATTATTTTCCAAACGTTTACCTTCATGCATTCACACTTTAGAATATAAAATATCGTTTATCTGCTGGAGGACTTACAAAACTTTGAACTAGCTCTTTTCCCTAAAATCTGTATTTTTTTTTTTTTAAGAAAGCTCTAGCAGAACTTGCAAAATATTTTTTTTTCTAAATCTATTTACCTGGGTTCTTATACAGAAAATAACATACTTTTAAGAATTTAAAACCAATTTATTTTCCTTTCCAGCATACAGGTGAACAGCTTTAATAATATTTTAAAATATCAGAGGTCAAGTGGTCTTCTGAAAGAGGGCAGCATAAGGCACTTTATCAAACGAACTGTGTACAATCTTAACTGAGGAAGTTTTAAAAAAACAAAACAAACAAAAAACCAACAAACAAAGAGATCAAAACAAAGAGTGTGACAGTTTCTTTCGAGTTTACACTGAGAAGACGAAGCGAAAAAAGCCAAAGTGGCGGGTGCTGAGGAAGAGCAGAAGGTGCCCAGTGCCTGCAGCCAAGCCCGGCCGGCTTCCCCGGGCCTGGAGACCCCCGGAGGGCTGCGGGGGGCCCGGGCCGGGCCAGGCCGAGCCGGGCCGGGCGGCACCCCCGCCCCGGAGCCCGCAAAGGGATGTTGTTCCGGAGGCGCGGACCCCGCGGCGGGGCAGGGAGGCGAGGGAAGAGCTCACCGTCTCCTTCCCCCTCGCTCTCCTCCCGAGGCCTGAGGGAGCCCCAGGTTCAACCTCAAAGACACACGGAGGGAGCCCGCTCCCGCCCCTCCAGCCGGGCTCTCCTCACCCCGCTCCTCCCCGGGCTTCGCGCTCCCCGAGACCCCGCTGCCGTTCGCTTCCTCCGTCCCTTCCCTTCCCTCCCCCCTGCCCGGCCGGCGCCCGACCAGCCCCGCCGCCGGCGGGAGGCCCCGGCGGAGCCCGCCCGCTCAGCCTCACCTGTCAGTCGCAGCTTGACGGGCCCGTTCCGCCGGGCCCCTTGGTTGGACATGTCCCCGGCGCTCCGCGGGCTCGGCGCTGCCTTGCCCGGGGCTCCCCCTGCCTCTGGGTCCGGGAAGGGAGACGGGGGGGGA
>JAAGAY010148496.1:5146-36488 GCA_011801015.1 Ardeotis arabs
ACCAGCACTCCTGGTTATCTGGGGAGGTCCCGGAGGACTGGAGGCTTGCCGATGTGACTCCCATCTACAAGAAGGGCCGTAAGGAGGACCCGGGGAACTACAGGCCTGTCAGGCTGACCTCAGTACCTGGGAAAGTTATGGAGCAAATCATCTTGGGTGAGATCACTCGGCATATGAGTGGCATCCAGGGGATCAGGCCCAGCCAGCACGGGTTCACGAAAGGCAGGTCGTGCTTGACCAACCTCATTTCCTTTTACGACTGGGTGACCAGACTGGTGGATGAGGGAAAGGCTGTTGACATGGTCTACCTGGACTTCAGCAAAGCCTTTGACACGGTCTCTCACAGTATTCTCCTAGGGAAACTGGCTGCCCGTGGACTGGGTAGGTATACCCTTCTCTGGATAAAGAACAGAAGCTGCCACTTTTCATTCCAAGCCCCCCCTGCTACACAAACCCAGCACAGATCTATACAGTCAGCCACTTTCCCCAAATCATCAGAAACCCATGTTCCTTTCACTCTTCCTTGGACTTTGGCAGTATGCTTAAAAATCTAACCAGCCATGGCTCTGCCAGGTCAGAGCTGGAGGCAAATTCAGCAAAACCCGTGTTTTTTTAGCACACACATTACCACTGAAAAATCCTCTTCCCTGAAGGCAGAGTGCATGTGCTGGTGTTGACCACAGAAGAGATGTATGTGTGCTTGGTACCAAGCCTTTTGGACTGCAGGGGCCAAATATTTCTGGAAGTGAATGCAGATTGTGGAATGTTTGTACTTATTCTTGAAGGTTTGGTCATATGATGAACATATATTTCTTTATTTGCTTTATAATGTGGGCGAAAGCCAAGCTAACTAGAACTATAGGTCATTTTGATCTGTAAAAACCATACCTTGCATGAGCAAATTGATTACAGTAGTTTGCTCCCAAGAAGAATATTAGTGTACACAGGTGGGATCACCAACAGATCCTGCCAGCTGGGGTGAGGGATTAAACTCTTCCACTGATTGCCTTTTAAGGATACCCATGACATAATGGCATGAAGCTGGCTTTTCCCAATGCTTTCTTAAAGCATTCTAATATCCCTTTTTCAGTATTGAGAATGGAAACAGGTAGGAATTGGAGCACTGCGGTGGATGAGTGCTTCCTTTCTTTATGGCCGTATCTGTCAGTTTCAAACAAGGCAAATGCCACTCCACAGGGACTACTGTTCTCTAGAAAGAAAGCAGTAAGCAACTTCTCTTGAGTTCTGTGAAAAAACCCACCAGACTGCAGATATTAAACACGTTTTTCTGAGCATGTGTTTTGGAGGACTTTAATTTTTGAATTTGAGTTTGTTTAATATTGTCGGGAAACTTCAAATGCAGATGTATTTCTGATGTGTTGCCTCTCTTGGAGACCCCTCTTTTTCCCTTCTGCTTGACATCCCCTTGGGTTTAGTTTGCAGTCTGATTACAGCACTAGCTTGCACCAGTAGGCACTATTGACTTTTACAAGCAGGTATGTACGTTTGATGCTGACTTTAAAACTTCTTAAAAAAAATGTAAAGTATTTGCTCAGTGTTTAACTTTGATAGTTTCTTACTGTGGCTTTTGGCTATTACCTATTAGCAGGTAGCAGTAGCATCATATAAGGTAGGCATGGAGTCAGCTAGACAAGTTGAAAGTCTGAGCTGCTGCATATTTTAATAACACTGATGTGTTTGTGGGACCAACAACAATTCTGTGCACTGGTTTTCAGTCATTGGCCAGAGGCCCTGATAAAAGACCAGCTCCAGTAGCACCACGCACCAGAGCGAAGCCTTCTCTCCTGCATTGCACAGCCCAAAGGCTTTCCTGCCACATCCCACTTCTTTTGGATGGGATGTAAAAAGCTCCAGGCTTTGGCACTTCAGCTACGGGCTCTGACTGGTGTGACGCTTCTGGAAGGATCTGCTTTGGTTTAGCTGGAGTGATGGTTAGTGACCTCTTTCAGAGTCAGTAGCAGATGAACACACTGCCTAGTAGCTTTCGTCAAAGCTACTGTGTTAGTACGTGTAAAAGGACTAAACTCAAAGCTGATTTCTCCTCACAGCCTTAAAATAAGATAGGCTATTAATGGGTACAAGTAGAATACAAGGAAAGAGTCTTTCTGTTCAGCAGGGTAAGGCAGTGGTAGAGTGGGCTTGTTTGTTTTTAATACTGACAGATGGGACAATAAGATTTCCCCTATTGCCTTCCTTGTCTAGTGCAGGTAAATTTTTAACTCTCGATTAACGATGCCAGCCAAAGATTTGTAAATAGGCTTAACCTAGCCTGCTTGTAAATACATGTAAATCTTTTTGAGGACTAGCTGTTACTGTTAAGAGCTGTTACTGTGGCAGCAAAATCAGGGGTAGTACACTAGTGTACAGGGGCACAGTGTTGAGTTTCCAGGTATGGAGTTCTGTTGTTGTAGATACAGAGCGTATCTTCCCATCCTTAGGTATGCTGCTCGCTCATAACTTAATGAAAAGTTTCCACCTTTAGTGATAGGCTTAACTTTTACTTAACAGATCTCACATAACTGTTTTTTTTTTTTTTAATGACACTTTAGTAGGTTTTTTTATTTAAGTGACAAACTAATTCTGTCAAGTCTGAATTTCCTGGTCATGCAGCATCTTGTGTTTTGGCTGCTATTATGGAAGGTAATTTACTTGTTAAAATAAGTTCCACTTCCTTCTTAGAGAGTAGCACCTTAATTGGACAGAGTCGTCAAATTTTTATTTTGACACACATTTCTTTGTACTAGCCCTCAGCTCATATTTCAGATACATACAGGTTTGCTATTTCATGGAACACTTATCAGGTAAGTGTACGAAGAAGGTAGAAGTGAAAGTCAGTGGACTCTTGAATTCAAGTCTCCTGCTGTCTGTCCATAGAGGACTGTAGGTTTCTTGGGTTCTAAATTACTACCATACTTTTTAAAGAAAAATACTTCCTTTTACTTCTCCAAAATGGTGTATGTATAGATATGTCTATATTTTAGCAATACTGCATTGCTAAAAGTTAAGAGCAATGAGGTATTATAAAGTATTCTGAAGCAGCTCCTAAGAACATGCTCCAAATCAAGAAAGAATTCTTAAAATGACCTTGGATGTGCCAGAACAGAGGTCTCCAGGTTGCCTTTGTAAGAGTTGACAGTCAAACAAAGAGAGTCCTGAAATATTCCATGTGCTTTGCAAACCTAAATCACTGGATGCAGAGGGTGATGGGGCTTGCTTTTTATGATTAACAGGAAACAACTAGGATACGTTGTGTTCTACTGTAAACAAGTGATGCCAAGATGTTTCAAAGTGTCCTGGTTTTAAAACAAACAAAGGAGCAAACCAAAAAATTACTATTATGGATCCAAGTCATGATGTGCGGATGAGCTCTCAATGTGTGGTCAATCATCTCCTGTGCATGTGGAAAATATAATTCAGCATTTTGTGAAAGTGGGCAGGCAAGACAGACTTATAGATGTGTCAGGAGGTTTTTTTGTGATGGTTTTCTTTTCAAGTGGTCATTACGGGATGGAAGTCTTGGAATGAGAAACTGACGTAGCTTTTCTGTGTTAGTCCCAAGCACAGCAGCAGGGGAGCATTTGGAAGAAATGAAATGTCTCTCAAATTCTTTGATGTCAGAGTGAAACATTTCACTTTTTTTTTGTGTGAAAATGCAGCGTTAGAATAACAACTATTCTTTCCCTTTCATTTTTGAAGGGAGACGTTATAAAAGAATAAGTTCTAGGAAGGAAATATATTGCAGTTTTGAGAAGACTGTAAGAAGCTGTCTAAATAGCTTGTATGTTTGACTTCTGTGCTCAAAAAACAAGGAGCTTTGTATAGTTCTGGAGAAAGGTAATATCCTTAGAAGGACTGAAACCTCTGTTGTCCTAAACTGTCATCTCTAAGGTGTGTTAGTTTAACATGCTAAGTGTTGTATTTGAATTGTTGAAAACTAAAAGCTCTGGATTTCTGTAATTTGATTCTGAAATCAGTAAGTGTATGGAAACAGTGAGATCATAGACAGGTAACCTGCACGTCAGTATGAGTAAAAGGGTGCTGCTCATGAATGTGTTGTAGAAACTGGATGCTATGATAATACAGAGCTATTTTATGTACGGTTTTTATGGCTAGGTCTTATGAAGCATTTCAAAGAAGATCAGAACTGCTTCCTCATTTTAGAATGAAGGAGCTAAGGCAGATTTAAAGCACTTTAGCTCCTTCTAATACTCAAGTAGTAGATAATTAGAAGGAAGCTAAATTACACATCTCAGTCAGTCTGCTCTCCACTACAACAATCTTTACCAAAATACATGATAAAAGCATACTTTGTTTCAAAATTTTAAGATTAGATAGATTCAATATTCAATGGAAAGTAATATAATCGGGAGAAAGAGGTAATAATGATATCGATTTTTATGGTGTATTTAGTGGTGTTATTCTGAGAAATATTCCTGTTTGTTGAATATAGGGCACATAAAATGAAACTACTAGGTGACAAAATCAGAACAAACCTATTCCTTACATATTATGTTGTAGAGCCCTTTCTGGAGGGTGTTGTGAATATAAAAAATTTACACAAGTTCAGCAAACAGTTGAGTAATTTCATGAAAGAAAACTCTACTGGGGATTATTAATCATACAGGCTGGAATTATTTCAGAATAGCATTGAATTTCAGAATTCCTACCTATCTTAAACAGAATTACATTAGTATCTCCCAAATGCCTAGTTACTGAGGTATAAATATGGGGAAAGGCCTGTCCCATCCTGTATGTTCTTAGGACATCAGGAGGTCCCCTCTAGCTGTTCCCTCACCGGCAGGAGGGAGACCACCCAGATTCCCCCTCACTGCATAAGTTGGATGTGGGTATGACCACAGCATCGACAGATTTATTGTCTTGTTCGAAGGTGCATTGATATTGTGCCCTCACGCACCTGATTTGTTTCCCCTTGTATTCCCTTCTCCTGTTTTTCCCTTTCCAAGTTCTTTCCATTTACCATCTTCATCGCTTCTCCATTAAACATCTCACCCCTGTTTCCCTTTCCCCACTGGCCTCAGTTCTGTTGACTAGTAAATTCTGTTAAGCTAGCACTCTCTTTCTGTTATCTCTAGCGCCTGCCTGCTCTTTCTAGTGTTGCTGTCTTGTGCCACAGGACACAGTGAGTCATCTGCGTATACGCTACTCCTCCTCTGTAATCTCACACTTGTGGTGGTGTTATCTTGTTAGAGGCACCACAAGCCTGGGCGTGCCATTCGCACACTATCCTGATGTACAGGAAGTCTTGTAGCCTGTAATTCTTTGTGTCTGTGCCCCAGAAAAGATTGCAGAATAGTACAGTTTACGTATACCTCAGTGTTTATATAACTACAGATGTGGCTGGGGATTTCCTAAAGTCTTCATAGTGGGATAACCACAGCTCTTTGCATTGGAGACTAGGGGACTTGGTAGCTGGAGAAGGGTGGACTTGGAAAAGGGATCAAGCCTAGAGCTGGATAGAGAACACTTCTTGTAGAAAAAAATGAGATTTAGGGAAGAAATGTGAGACAAATGAACAATTTGTTTATTTTCAAAAAATATTTCACCCAAAAATAGAATTTTCAGAATTTACAAAATTTGCTCATGGGCAGCCAGTAAACCAGAAATGAAAATTGACAGGACCTGTCAGTCATGCTGCTGGGGAAGCTCCGTCCCTGGCTGCTCTGCCTCTCACCTATCAGCCTGCCTGGAAGGGATTTGTCAAATTTGGCTTTCTGTTCACAGCAAGTGAAGTTGATGTGGTTTTGGGTTGTTTTTTGTTTGTTTGTTTTTGGTGGGATGAGGGGCAGCTGTTTTTTAAACATGAACAGTTGGATTTTCAACAGGGAACTTCTCCACCAGCTGTACTCTGCCAGGCACTTTGTAGCTCAGTGACTTGACGTAGATACTATTTTTTTTGAAATTATGACAACAATTTGGATGTTTTGTTTTCACTTTTCCCGCATAATTTGGCTTATCTTTGAGGTATTTCCTAGAAACAGCTGCAGCAAACTCCCTAGATTATTTTGAATAGTTTAGGCTGAACTATCCAGAACAGTTTAAGGGAGGCCAGACACTGTCTCTTCTGTATTGTAGTTTTAAATACTTTGATTGATCTCCTTTGAGGAAGTTGAAATAAAGGGTGGAATCAACAGAGCTGATCCGGGAAGTTTGCGTGATTTTACATACCTGCCTGAAAAAAAAGCAAGAGAATTAAAAAAAAGGAGTAGTGCGTGCTGGAAAACACATCCCATCCATGATCTTTCCTTTCTTCAAGCTTGCAGGTCTCTTAACTGTGTAGCTGGCTTCCCTGTTCCTGCTTAGGAAGGCACAGAAATTTCAGATAGTTGCTCCACTGCATTGTATTACAAAGGAGCAGCCCATCTTCTGTATTTTTTTTTTATGATACCTTATGTATTTGTATGAGACACCATACATGTTGAGAAACTCGTAAGTTTAGACGGCAGTGCAAAGCTAAAATTTTTGCCCATTGTGGGAATAAGCCTCTACTGGGCAGGTGGGGTGGAAGGAGGTGTTACCTCCTAGTAACAGTACACTGCATGAAAGTCATCATGCCATTAGCTGTGTTACAGGTAACGGAAACTGGACTTGTGCTCCATTTATGCTGTGAAAGCTATAAGGCGTTTGAAGCACTTTTTGTTAATGGTTTAGGAAATGCAGTATGACATCTGGACCACTATGACCATCTGCTCTCTCAAATCCTGCAGTATCCCATTAAGTTGTCACTGTCTGTATCTTCTGGCAATGATTCCTGAATGTTTACCTTGTCAGTAACAAACCTCACGTTTGTGGTTTCCTTTTCTTTTGTACAGAGATGTTCAGGAGGAGCCCTTACTTTCTGTATGCCTTTACTTTTGTCTTGTTCTCTTTTTATCCATTTACAAATAAGTAGAGCTAATTTTTCAGCCTTTCCATTGAGGAAAATATCTCCATGCCTCTTAATTGAATTCTTTCTATTTCTTCTGTATCCTTTACTGCCAGGAGGTGATTGTAACAGACTACTAGTATTCATCTTGGCTATTTTAATTGCGTATCAGTTTTATGGTTTTCCATTAATTTCCTTGTACAACTGAGCATCTGATTTTTTCTGTCTGTCATGAAAGCCTGAGCACAAACATTCTCCATAAGCTTGTGACAGCTCTTTTCAAATCCGTGTAGAGCTGGTGAAATATTAACAGTACTATAATTTGCTGTCTCATTTAGAAAGGCTTCTTGCTGAGGAACATTTGGATATATAAGGTATCATATAAGGTATCATAAGGTATCATTTAGAAAGGCTTCTTGCTGAGGAACATTTGGATATATAAGAAAAATATTGTGTAAAGCTATGCTATGTATAGCACTTGAAGAGATGCTATCTGAGGGTTAAATTACTTCTAGTACATAAAAGCAGATTTGTATAGATTTTAAAGGTTGTTTTCAAATTATGTCTTTCCACAAAAGGATTCACCGTGTATATATACTTTTCAGTATAAAGGTGTCATTTCTAAGCTGGCATCCTTAACTCCAGCTTGAATGAAGGAAATTATAGATACCAGTAAGTACATCCCATGTGTTGGGTGTGAGGGCAAGTGTTGTCTTACTTTTTTGCAGATGTGTTTATCTGAACTGGCAAGCTGACTTACAGATCTGGTCACTATTCTGTAACGTGCATGTACTGTAATAGTGGAATTAAGCTGAAGGCTTAAAGTCGGTGTGTCATGTATTTTGGGAACTTCACCAGCACTAGTTGTGTCAGGATCCATAGGCCAGGTAATCACATAAATGTTTCAAGAGGAAAACAAATGCCGCACAAAGGATGGTAATGTTTACAGTATCAATTTTGAATGCTGTGGTAAAACTACTAAAGGAAAATAACTGATACGTGTTTTCATTGTTCGTACAGACAGTGATGACTAATTTATAACAAATTTTCACCTCAGAAAATTTGCTACAATGCAGCCCATGTTTCCTAGAGATAGTTTGAGGGCTGCAGAAATAAATCTTTCTTAAAATAATTTTATTCTGAAATCAGATGCGGCCATGGGTAAGCTGTTTGATCAGTCCTGACCAAGATAAGTAGATGGAAATATGAAATGGGCAGAAATCTTGAATTCATACATGACACTGATCTTCATCATGTTTCGCTAGGGTCTGATTATCTTAATTGTCCTTCTTGAATCTTCCTATACTAAGGCAATAAATAGATAGCTCTTAACTTCCTGTCAGAAATGAGCTGGCAGTGTTTTGCATAGCTGAAGTAGTTTATTCAATATAGAAAATACCTTGAAATTTTTCCGAAGGCTGGGAGAATCCTTTAACAGCTCACAATTCTTATCTGGGATATTTTAAGCAGCCACAATCTTGGGCTGGAATTTGAGTTGTATCCTTATTGTCGATGGGGAGAAGCAGGTCAGTTTACTTACTCTGTAAAATTTAGGTAAATATGTGCAATCCATGCTGAATTTAATGACATCTCAGGATAACGGTCTGGCGGTCTGAGGAGGTCCCTGGTCTGGCCCTGTGACAGCAGGCTCAGAGCTGGGGTCAGACTGGGCTGCTCAGGGCTGTGACCTCTCAGGGCTGGAAACCCGCCAGGATGGACGGAGCAGGCACAGCCTCCCTGGGCAGCCTGCGCCTCTGCCCCATCAGGGAAAAGCCTTTTCCTCAGGTCCCATCTCCACCTCTTTTGCTTGGCCCAGCCAATGCCCCTTGTCTCTCTGGCTCCCTCTTCTCGACCACTTCCCCACAGGTACAAGGGGCTGCTGCCATCTCTCCCCAGCCCCGTCCTTCAGCCTCTCCTCATGGGGTACCTGCTCCAGCCATGACCACATGACCGGCTTGGACAACCCCCCACTGGATTCACAACAGTTTATTGATACTATTCCTGTACTGGGAGGCCCAGAACTGGATACAGTATCTAGATGTGGTCTCCTGAGCAGTGAGAACAAGGGGATAATCCCATCCCTTGATGGATGGGCCATGATCCCTCTGCCTGGGTGCCGCTCACATGCGCACAGCTGTGCATCAGAGTCCCAGCGCCTTCCTTGCAAAGCTGCTCCCCAGCCCAGCCTTCCCCAGCTTGTACCGTCACCAGGGGTTATGGACTCTGCATTTGTCCCCACTGAATTTCATGAAGTTCCTGTTGGCCTGTTCCTCCAGCCTGTCTAGGCCTCGGTGAATGGCAGCCCAAACTCCCAGGTGGGATTTCCCTTCCCCACTCCAAATCAGTATCACCCACAAACTTGATAAGGGTGCACTGCATCACATCCTCAAGGTCACTGATAAAGATGTTAAAAGGAGGGAGGGGAAAAACAAAAGTCATAAATTAGTATCATCTGCTTTTGACCTTTGTGTAACTGGTTTTCAGCTGTTGGGAAACAGTCCAATTCTTTTGCTCTAATTTTAGGCCATTAGGCTGAAGATACTTCCCTGTAATGATGCAGACTCAGCCCTTGATCTGTGCAGCAACTGCGTATCAGATTAATCTATGTAAATACTTCTCAGTGAACAGGCTATCTGACTTCTGAACGTGCAGTTTCGCCATGGCCACAATAATGAGCTTTAGCAGTGAAGTACTTCGGCTGCTTTAACTGGGTGCTGGAGAGAGGGGAGTGGAAAGGAAGAACTCTTTTGGGGCGGGTAAGAGGAGAAAAATACTTGCAGCTGACAATTAGTGGTACATGGATAAGGATTTGATATGATCTGGTGTGGCCTGGCCTCCTCTCAAAAGCTGATGGCCTGAGGATGGGGGAAGTATTTACTGCCGGTTCCTTGTATTTTGTAAAGCTCAAAGTGCCCTGTACTTTGTGAATTCAGTGACAATGTCAAGCTTTGTAAGTTTCTCATGAACTGATACCTAATGGTTTTTATAACTGGTTTATGTTTTCACTTGCTATTATCAGCTACTTAACTAGGCTGGTGATGGTCCCAAATCTACTAATAATGCATGGCTCACTACTTATTTTTTTTTCCTTAAGAGAAAAGCTAATATAAAAAAATGTTTAAAAATAATAACTTCAAAAGAATGCAATTAAATTAAAGGAAATACAATTAAAGAAAAATTGCATTTAAAAATACAACTGAAATTTTGCCTTTTGGTGCCAGTCTGGCATTCCTATCACAACTGAAACTTCTTACCAGCAACTGTACTCTCTTGTCCCTCCCAATTTCTGACATGCGTTCTGGTAGGGAAGCAGGATTGTGGGATGAATGTAGACTCATTCTGCAAGGGGGAGAAGCTTCTGATGGGTTGCTGTTTGTTTTTTGGTTGTTGTTCCTGTTTGGTTTTTGTTTTGAAAGACATCCTGGATAAGCCTGGATATACCGACACTGTCCATAAAATGGAGTGGACAAAAGTTTGTTACTTACTGACTTCAGCGGCAGAGTAAAACTTAAAAGCGTGGGAGGGGAGATTGTGAGTTCAATATATGGGAAAGAAAAACAAGCAGGTTCTTTAAATCCACCTTACTTCCTTTTTGTGGATTTTAAGCGTGCTCTGAAACAACTTGAATCCCCTTGATGTGGATCACTTCATCTGGATGTGCTGTACAGCATAGCACTGTGCTTATTTTTCTATTTGCCTTACCTCTGCTGAGATTGGGAACTTCAGTAGCAGTACAGCCATGTAGTGCCAGGTACCCAGTAGGAGTACACAAGTAGGAGATACAGTCCATGCCATGAATAATTTATAATCTAATTAGAAGCAAACCTTACCAAATAACTGTTTAAAGAACAGTGGGAAAAAAAAATAGAGAACAAAAGAATGATTGTTTTGTGCTGTTGTGGGAGCCTAGCTGTTAACACCCTTCAGCTTGGGAGTTCTTGGAAACTGTAGCAAGTCATAAGTAGATCTGGAAAAAAAATTGACACTGAGTGGGATGAGTCTTTGTATACCACTATTCTTCATAAAAGTAGTATTTCCACAGATTGCTTTCTTTTTTTTCTTTCCCTTTCATGACCTTACCGAAATTATGCATGAACTTCAGAGGCTGCTACTAATTCTGTGTAAGATCAAAGAAATGCATTATTTTTTTTCTGCAATGCTTTTCTGCTTTAAGTAGAAATACTTCAGCTTTCTTTCTGGTTATTGTCAGTAATGAACAATTACTTGAGTTCTTGCACATTACCTTATGATGTGATATGTTCCTCTTTTAATGGATGTTTCACTAATGCAAAACATCTGTGTGATTTGGTTCTTTAAAAATTAGCCATCAGTGACTCTCCTTAGAAAAAAAAAAAACCAAACATTGGAGCATCACTGATTTGTCACATCACAGAGACAAAAAAAAAAAATCCAAACTACTGAAATCATAGATCGTCTGAAGAAACATCATCTACCTCTTACACTAGTAATAAGGAAATAATTTTTTAGTCTGTCTGTTAAAGACTGCATCTGGCTCTTCAAGTGTTTGAAGAGGACTTAGCTTTGGAGAAGCACAGTGCTCTTGAGTGACAAGCTGTAGGCTTTGATTTTTTTCTGAAATGCAGATCTTGGTAACAGTTGCTAAGTTGTAAGATAGGTGCTGTATGGCTCATTCTTTAGTCTGCTCTTTTGTTTGTAACTGCATGACTTAGATGGTTCATTTAAGATTTTCATCTTGTATGTGTATACAGATGTAAATGGTAACTGAAACAAGTTGAAAATAGAGCATCTTCAACACTTATGTCAGCTATGCTCAATTTCATAATGCTGCACTTCAATGCTATATTTTCATTTATTTTTCCACTGGTGTAGTTACTGAGAATGTGTCATGGGATCCCCCAGTAGTAATTGAGAGTTGGAGGCCAAAGCTATTTGAGAGCATCTTAATTGATACATTCAAGGCAGATGTTTTCAGGAAAACCTCTTAAAAAGCTTACAGAATTTTTTCAAATCCTAGCTTACCTAGAGGGAGAAACAAACAAATGTATCACCCAAACCACCCAGTTTTAAACAGAGTGATTTCTTTTATATCTCTTTTCTTTCTATACGTTGGCTGAAAGACAGCTGAAGTTGAACAAATTAATCTAAAATTGAGCTAAAACTTTTCTATTTTGGGTGTTTCAAGGTAGGATGAACACTGTTATAACAGATTTGGGCAAGATTTTTGAACCAGACTATTTTTCTTTCCCTGAAATTGATAATTTCATTTGGCTGAAATTAGGCAGGCCTTCAGCTTCAGAAAGTGCAGGGACAGCATTCTTTGTGGGGAGGGTCACTTGTTGCTCTTGCTTTCCTAGTTTTTGTTTAGCCAAGCATCGAGTCTCAGCTAGGATGCTTCTGTGCTGCACCAAATAGTTTGTTTTTCCTACATCTGCGGTGTTGGGATGGCCAGGTAAGAAGCAAACCATACATACCAGCTTGTACTGAATGTATTTGGAGTGTGGAGGTGAACTCTGGTCTTGCTTCCAGTTTCTCTGCCTTATCACCCTGTGAATTCTACTAAAACGAGCTGTCCAATAGTTAAAGCACTATGGCCCAGCTCTCACTTAGAAACTAACTGTAAAGCATTCAAATATCTCCAGTTTTTCAGTAAATTTGTACTTTTAGAAGTGCTTTACTGTTCAGCAAGAGATATGCCTGACAAATGAAAACATAGCTTGTTATCATTGAGTAGTTTGGTATGTGGTACATTTTCAAATGAGCTCTTTTTTTTTTTTTTTTTTTTTTTTTTTTTTTTTTTTTTTTTTTTTTTTTTTTGATGCAGACATATCAAAGCATCAGGGCTGCTGTTCTTATTAATTATTTCTTATATGAAATAGTCTCATTTTTCCTATGTGCTTGTGCATTAAATAAAATACGCAGTAATAGAATAAGCAAAGAAAGTACCTTACCTGCAAATTTCTTGTTCTCTTTAGTTACCTTTTAATTAGAATTCTTGTTACAAAATTAATAGGATAATTTATTCCTTTAAAAACCTGTAACAGAATGAAGCACTGTGCAATGTCTGTCTCTGGTTAACAAATGATGCCCAGAACAGCATATGATGAATATTAGTTGGATAGTTTAATACACTACTAAAGAGGCTTACGAGCTACCATGAGGAGTGGAAAATATAAGAATAGAAGCTTATCTGTAACTTAACATAACACATGTGGGAATAATACTTAGCATTTCTGTCAGGCTTTCCGTTTGAGGATTTTGAAGTGCTTTGCAATACAAATGATGAATTAAATACTCAGAATAGTCCTTAAGGTTTTTATTTTCCCTCTTAGTTCCTTTTTTATATGCAGATACTAGGTTTTTGGTTTTAATTTGTTTTTGGAGACAGGAAAGGAATTATTTGTAGGATCCTGAAATGCTGGGGAGTAGCAGGAGTTTGCTCACATATCCCTTTAATACAGAGCGTTAAATACTGAACCATGTGAAATATTTCATGATGTGAAATGTGCATGTTTAATTTTAATGGAGAATCCTGTAAATCAGTTTGGCTACCTTACCTACAACTCTTTAAAATGACCACGGAGCTATTTCTTCTGCTCAGTGTGCAGTATGCCCTGTGTTCTGGGTAGCGCTCTTGGATGAACTTATATTTGAACTAATATAACTTAGTTAAGTTGTTGAATTGTTAAGAGTTCTTCGTTCCTATTGCAATGCAAAAGGAAGCCGTGAGCTAAATGGCAAGAACCTAAGTGTTTCCAAAATCCCTATCTGCTTCTTAGTGGAAAACAGCAACTGGCAATTCTTGTTGCTGGCCCATTCACTAGTACAAAAGTCTCCACAGAGGATTTACTTGGCTAAGTGGAAGTCCCGTCAGGAAGCACTCACAGGAACTCCTTCAGCCTGCGTGTGCTTCAGAGCGTGGTTGTCACTCACCTGCTAAATTAGAAACGGTGACACTTTGGCAGTGACTGTTAAACAAACATTGACAGTATGTAGCTTGCTTTTAACTGGTGATGATGCTGTTAGGAACTGAGGTTATAAACACCAGAAATCTGTCAGGCTCCTGATTTGCAATAATCTTCTTGCTGACAGATAAGAAGTGGTTATACGTGTATGAAGGATCATAGTGACAGGATTTATTTTATGTGTCTTGAAGGAGAAAAACAAATGTCTGTTGCCAGTAGAGAAAGGGAGTATGTTGTCATTTGTATATTCTTTTGTCAGAGTCAAGGAAAAACAGTAAAGAGTATCCAATGAGATGAACCTTCTTTGGATATTTGAGACTTTTTTTTTTTCACCTTTGTTTCTGGAATAAGAAATAGTAACTAAAACCGAAGAGCTTAGAATAAAATTCTGTTGACTGCAAGTGCTAATTTTTAATTTGAAGTCAAACTCTAGACACAATTCTACCTAAAGAAAACCTGATCTGAATATGAAACAGTTTTATCTAGTTTTTTAGTGAATCTTGGTCTTCAAGTCAGGAAGTTAACTGTGAGTTTTTGTTTTATGAAAAATTGCTTAAAACTAATGTTGTCAGCAGTCTAGAGTAACAGTAGACAGTGTCAGCATAACTGAAAAAAAACAAAACCAGACATGCATCACTCTTAGTCATCTCTGCATGTCTGCTTAATAAGGTTATAAATTAATTCGTGAAGATCTAACTGCAGTAGAACACCCTACATCTTTACCTAGAATTTCCACTATAGAGCAAGTCTGAACAGGGTAAAAAGCTGCAAATACCAATATAAATGATTTTTTAAATCCAATTTAATTTTGGAAGGCAATTCAAGGCAGTTATTAGTGATTGAAACACTTCCAGATGGAGAAGACATTGGAATGTTTTACGATTAGATGCAGAACTGCAAGAAAATATTGAAACAAAGGGTTTGAAGTACTACCAAAGCAATAATAGTGAATTATGACAAAAATAACAAAGATCATGCTCTGAAACAAGGGAATTTGTCAAATGATTTCACAATGTAATTGTCCTTCCTAATCCTAGAAAATAAAGTGTTATTTATTGAGATCCAGAGAAAAATTCACCTATTACTTCATGTTTCCAAGATGCAAATTATTCAAGCAAGATCAATAAACTCAGATAATAACTTACATTTCTTTAGAAGTTCAGTATTACACTAAATACCGTTATGAAGATGATGAAACACAAGTATAGTACTTCTGATAACTAAAATAAGAAAAACAGTATACTGCCAAAAATTACTCATTGTAATAATAGATAATCAGTAGATTCTGTAAGGGAACACGAAACAGAGCTCTCATATGCAGCATGATTTTATGAAAACTGATTGCAAATCCACTGAACAAGGTCGTACAATTTTTCACAGAGAAATCCTGATTGGTGACAGTACCTTCAAAGATCATGTTACATTTACTGGTAACAGATGTCTGGAATGATGGTGAACTTTTTCAGCTGTACAGCAATTTGGCTGGTGCTTAAGGACTGTGAAAACAGTTGAGAATAGGTCTTTCAATGGGTGTTGGGACAGATGATCTCCAGAGTCCCTTCCAATCTCAACCTTTCTGTGATTCTGATTCACTGAGTCTCATTTAGGTTCAGTTGTTGGTTAACAGTAATGGGAATGGAAGGTAAGGAAGTAAGGTGCTCTAAAGCTTGAGTTTTTGCTAATGGTTAGAATAATATTGTCATCAGAACGAAGAAACCAGCTGGTGCTTGTGTTGTGGTCACAAACTTGCTGTGCTGGAGATTCTATGAGACATTGTGGTGGGTTCACCTGAGCCAGCAGCTGAGCCCTCACACAGCTGTTGGCCCACCTGGTGGGCTGGGGGAGAGAACTGGAAGAAGGAGAGTGAGAAAACTGGTGAGTCAAGATAAAGACAGTTTATTAGGTGAAGGAAGGCAGGGGCAGGGACAAGTGATGCAAAGGCAGTCATTCACCACCTCTTAGACGCAGACTGATGCCCAGTCAGTCTCTGAGCAATGACCTCCTTGGCAAACCCCTGATTTTTCTTTCTCTGTCCCAGTTTTTATTACTGAGCATGACATTACATGGTGGATAATATCTCTTTGGTCAGCTGAGGTCAGCTTTCCCAAATGTGTCCCCACCCAACCTCTTGGCCAACCCCCAAACTGCTTGTTGGGGGCAAAGCAAAAGGGGCAGGGATGGGAAAAAGAGAAAGCCTTGATGTTGTACAAACACAGTTGATCAATAGCCAAAACATTGCTGTGTTATCAATGTTATTTTAGCCACAAATTCAAAACAGAGCACCATATGGGCTGCTATGAAGAATGCCAACTCTGTCCTGGCCAGACTGAGTACAGTCATCAACCATGCAAGTTAAATTCTCCAGGAGGAAAGTTTAAGTGGAAGGTGTGTGACGGTTTCTTTCTAATTCTAGGGACTTCCTTTCCCTTGGTGATACATTTTAGTAACAGCAACAGGAAGGAGAGAAGATTCAGGGAGACCAGACTGACTGAACATGTAGTTTCAGTAAGAAATAGTTGAAAAGGTGAGAATACCTTAAATCTGTGAAAAGTTCAGCATAAACTGAGAAAGAGAAGATTATTTAATCTAGCAATGAGAGTTTAGTAGAGATTAGACAAGCAACCTGTTACGTTTTCTTCAGAGTTCTGATTTTGCTTTTTTTAACTTGTCTCTTCATTTCTTGGGCTTCCAGTACCTTAGTCTTCTGCCTTCCTCCCTTGTCTCAGTATGGTTTAAATGGCTCTATTGAAGGTCAGGATGGTACTATTTCATGCAATGAAATTTTTTTCCCTTTAATATCCCAGTTCTAGAAGGTACTTGAATTCTTTTCCTGACATCCTCTTTGACATCTCAGCTTGTATCTAACTGCTAAAAATAAACCTTATTAAGTTCTTATTATTTTCATTCCACCTGGTACTGCAGTAGTTTGCATCTAAATACCACTATTTCTGTGCTGATTCAGCATCAGTCTTGTTTTCTGGCAGCGTTTCGTGCCTGAACTCTTGCATACTCCTGTTTGAATAAAACTGTATTTTCCACATTTCAAGTGGCTTATGTCTCTTCCATGGACATTGTGTTAGAATGCTTTGGAAGATGGCAATAACTCAAGTACTAACAAGTAGGAGTGCCTCATCATCATCTTTTGGTCGTCCACTATTGTAGCTGTAGTAATGGTCTTTGTTTCTGCTTCTGGAGAACAAATTGATTTTTATAATTTTTTTTTTTTAAATGTTCAGTGGGTTGAGAAGGATCTTAAAATTATCTTTCAACATGCTTCCTTTAGAGCTGATGAAAGAAATGCACAGGTCCTTTCGTGCATGATGTCAGACCTTCACCTTTTTCTTCGAAGTGACTTTACCAATTACGGAAGTAGGGTGGTGTTTTCGCATTTTCTGACTTCATAAGTAAAATTCAGTGCCTCATTTTTTTTTTTTCTGAGGATGTAAAAGCAGCCAGCTTACTATTGAGACGATGCTAGCTAGTCAAGCCTTCAGCTGCTGCTTCTCATTGTGAATGACTTTAGGCAGAGCTCCATTAGAAACAGACTTTGCTCATGTAGACACAGGTCTTCCCAGTGAGCTGTAAGGCTCTTCTAGAGTTTGGGGTGCAATGAACTCATTTTAGTAAATCTAGAAGAACTGAGGAACAAGTATGTGCAAATGTATGTCTGCCTTTGATATCCTGGAGGAATAATAAGGAATTATTTAAAAGCAGTAGAGTGAAATAATTTTATTAGTTACACTGTAGAGGAGTTTGAGAGTATCTGGAATCATCTGGTCAAAAGCTGTTAGACTCTTTATGATTAGGAATTTCTCTTTTTAACATGATCCATAATGTTGAGTTGAAATAGAGATATTCTCAATAACGGTGATCTTTATTTAGATATTTCAAGTGATCAACAGTACTTGTACAAGTAGTCAGAGACATGATCAGAAGGGCCTTTGTGAATTAAAAAAAATCTGGAGATACTGATTTGGGGATATCTCATGCAAACAGAAAGGTGAAGACTGCGAAGACAGATGGATTTCTCCAAACAACTGTTAAAATTCATTCCTGAACTCCTACTGCTAGGAGTTGGGCCAAAGCAAAAGCTTAATTATCAGTGGGCTAGGTCTATTCAAATTGCCATTCAGTATTTTAGAATGTTTTCATTCTTATATAGAAAATAAAGCTATTAACAAATACGAAATTTATTTTAGTGGGAAACTTCATACAGTTTTATAATTTCCACAGGGAGGAAAGCATGTAGAGTATTTCTGATGTATTGAATTCTAGAAAATGACACTTCTTGCTTAGTTAAAAGCACAAACCTGCAGGCAGTGTTGATTAAGGTGGGTTTTTTACGCTACCATATCAATGGGCTATTGGGACAGTAAGTACAGTAACACTGAGTCCTAGTAACTTTTTGCTAAATAGCCATTCGTGTTTATATCTAGTTGGAATAACTCCTGTCCTTTTGAAACACTAGAGAGCTCACTGACTACTTTTGGAGTTGCATTTTGCTTTCAATGTTATGTCCATAAACCTCTAAATGCCTAAAGCAAAGATGTTCTAAAGGTGCATTTTCTTCTGAGGAAACATACTTACTAAGCTTGGTGTTTTTATCTAAATCTAGACATTTTAGAAGAGTTCTAAATTAAAACTTTGATTAGCCAAAAGAGATTAATTAAATCTTTTGCTTAGTAGATTCTGGTGCGTTTTTCACCCATGGAAGTATTTCTTAAGGTTTTGGTTTTTTTTTTAAATTACTGGTTTTGTCTATCTGCTTGGCTTTTTGGATTCAAACATTATAATTTCATAAGAAGCAGTTAGACATATGTACCTGAGTAGTTAGATTCAGCAAAATCGGAGGACATTTTGGAAAAAAAAATAACAGATGTTGTTCATTAACATGCAATAATAAGTATTATTAGAAGGTAGTGTTGGCTGTATGAGTTGGCTTCCTGTCTTAACTGTCTAGGGATTGACTAACAATAGGATAATCGGAGTGGTTTCTGTTAAGAACTCATACATGCATTTACAATGGAATATGATCAAAATGTCAATCAGCTAGGAAAAACTAAAGGCGACTGAGTACATATGAGGTATCTTGCAGCATCATTCACTTTGTGACTGTTTTGGTTGAACTGAACTGGATGTAGAGTTGTTCCTGCCTTTCCCACTTGGTAACTCTGACACCCGTGGCAATCTGACTTGGGGAATGAGACAGGACAAAAACAATCCTCGAAACAAAAATTTTACTTGCAAAAATTTCTGTTTCCTGAACTGACTTGGTGTGGGGATAGATGAGCACAGCATCTCTTATGCAAAAGAAGGAGCAGGGATGTGCTAGAAAAAAAAGGAAAAGGGAATGACTATGATGGTACTGGCTTGAGTAATTTTAATTTTGTTATAGTACTGCGTTTTTAGGCACTTTGATTCAGACTACTTAATTACAAGTTTTGGGGTTTTGTGTTGGTTTTGGTGGTTTTTTTTGTTGGTGGTGGGGTTTTTTTGGTTTTTTTTTTGTTGTTTTGTTTTGTTTTGTTTTTTAAAAAAAAAGAGCCCTTCTCTGTGGTGTTCCCAGATTGAGATTAAACAAACTACAAGATTCTGATGTGATTTTATGAGAAAATAAGCTTTGACAAAGCATAAAAAACGTCAAGTTCAGTGCAGGGCAGGATTTAGCCTGCTGAAATCTTTGAGAATTTGTACGTTAATATCTAAAGTTGAGCTTGTAGGTCTGGCACATGATGGCAGGGCAGAATAAATCTTTCTTGTATAATATGCAAAATTACTGGAGAACCTCACTGGTAAATTAGAAAATATGCTGTGGTCAAATGATCGGTTTCGTACGATCTTGATCCCTGTGGCCAGGGACTGGGAATGCCCGATAGATATAAAGAATACCACTTGGCTGTCTGTTGCCAGTTCTGCTTTGGGACAAAATGCCCCGTCCTTGGAGATCTTCTAAGCTGTTTTGCAGTGAAGTCAAGCAAGGGACACCGCTCCTGCCATCCGGCATATCGGCGTCGTCCATAGCCTGAGACCATTTCCACAGAGCCTCTTACTCGCTGCCTTTCAGCTGAGATCTGACACCAGTTCAGCCTTCTGGTTGAAAATGCTCACATATTAAATGCAGATGCCAATTTTTGCATTTGTAAAGCTGGACCTGTAAGGACTCTAGAGTAAATCAGCATCCCTGAATTCTCCTGCAGGACAGATGCACATTTATGCTTCCATAAATAGCAAAGAAATGTTTATAGTCAGAAGTGCAGCAGTACTCCAGAAAAATCTGTTGTCATTTATTATAGTCTGGCTTAATGCAGATTTTTAATTGACATAATTTCTCTATGTGATTTGAGCAAGGAAAGATGAAGGAAGAAAGTGTAGGATTATTATTATCAGCATGTCCCAAGGCTGTTGCTTTTAAATTTAGGATTATAACTGTTATTTAACAGAATTATCCTTGACACACATGGCCTCAAGAAGCGGTCTGAAAGCAAGGGCAGAGCAGTGTTGTCAGCTGACAGCCTGAAGCAGTATCTTTGAAAAGGTCTGAAATTGTCACTTTTTGTCTAGAAGATGACCTCTGGCATTCCCAGCGCTGTTCTGCCTTGTGGAAGAGGGGAGGAGGGAAGACGCTGAGGCAGAGTATTCCCTTCTGTTATGTAAAGTCAGACTGCTTATTGTGGCCCTTAACATCAGCTCAGGAAGAGTCTTTAAAGGTGGTGGTTGGTAAAGGGAGGTATTGGACCTGCTGGAGTGGCAGTGGTTCTTCACGAGGCCTGCAAAGCTGTGTGCATCATTCTCGCTGTGTGTTTGAGGAGGGACAAGTGGGCTCCTGGCCGTGCACCTGGACCACCCCCAAAAAGGACAGTTTGGGCTAAGTCTGTCTGATCCTGGTAGCAGAAAGTGTGAGGTGTCCTTGAGTCAACCCACTGCCCCAGCTTCTGGCATGGATGTCCTCTGCTCTTGCTGCAGAGCTGCTGTGCTGAGTTCCCCAAGGCAGTTTCCCAAAGCAGTATTTATTTGTGGTGCACCTCTTTATGCAAAACACGGTTTTGTAGTGATAATGTTTAGTTGTGAAAGGTTTTGGCTGTTTGTTGAAAATGACGTGTGAAAGTAGCTACAGATGCATATAACAGCATTTCTAGTCATAGAAGATTATATCATAATAACCTCAAAACCTTTCCTAGGTATTCTGCCTGCCCACTTTAGCTTCCTGCTTCTGTTATTAGCCATGCTGAGTTTGAACCAGCTAGTTTTATGCAAGAAAGTCTTGGCCAGAATCTGAAAACTACTGTGAGCTTCATTTTGACATTAAAAATTGCTGCTCTGAGAGAAAAACCTTCTTTAAAAATGTCGCTTCCCTCAGTTTGAGGTGTATGCTTAAGGGAAATAAAACCTTATTTGAATTGATACTTAGCATACTAAATTCCCTTCCTAAAAATTAATTACTTTCGAGTATGTCTTGACCATAAGCATGCAGATAACAGCAGAGGTGGATGGGACAGACATAGAATTCTGACGGTAACCATCCCAGCGCCACCCGGAAAGCAGTGCCACTGTTATTCTGTATTGAGTATTTCATGGTTCTAATGCATACAACATGAATTTAATTAAGCATTGAATTAAATGTGTTTAATATTGAGAATATTCTCAAGTCAGTATTTGCTGTGACTTCTTGCTAAATCAGCATTATAATCCTGCTTTCGTTTCCCTACAGATGATGAAACATGCCTGGGATAATTATAAGCGTTACGCATGGGGATTAAATGAACTGAAACCAATATCCAAGCAAGGACATTCAAGCAATTTATTTGGTGAGTACAATATATTTTTGTGCTAGTGATGTTAGCATAAAACAGTAAATCAGCTGAAAAGCTTATAGGTGATAAACGTGTTCTTTCAATCCTCTTGTCATGCAGTGTGGTGTTTCCTGCTTATGTTATATATAAAAAGTAACAATAAATGAAGGTGGTGCTTCCTATGACTTTTATAGATTCCCTTCTGAATGAGAATAAATGAAGCATGTCATTGCTGCATGATAAAGATGTAGTTGTGTTGCATTAAATACTGCCCTGCCTTAAACTTTTCCTATGAAGTGTAACTCTGACACCACATTCAATAAGAGGGAAACAAAAATGATAAGGGGGAAAAGAAATAAATCCTGTACAAGGAACAAGATACTCTCTACAGTCGTGAAGGTAGCTGAAGCTGTCTACAGTTCTCAGGAATTTGTCTCCTTAAAAAAAACTTGTTAATCTATATCAGTCAGGCTCCCTTATCAGACTTTCTCTTTCCTTTGCACCTCTAAATGTTGCACAGGAGATGCTTAAATAGTGCCCAAGTTGTTATCGGTGTAGAACAAATATGGGGCTGAAAAGTTCTAGCAGGAGAAGCACACTGCAGAAATCCAGTGTAAGAAGGCAAAACTTTTTCAGTGTCCAAGTGGAATATAGGGCCGGATGAATAGCAGCTGAAAAGCCACAGCATTCTGAGGAAGCATGAGAAAGCGGTTCTATGAACTGTCATTATCTTCAGTTTTGCAGAAAAATGAAGAATTAAACAGTTTGTAATCAAATAGCTTCTGTTTTCCAAACAGAAAGCTGAAAAATGAGTTAATTTCTATAGCTGAGACAAAATCAATAAATTATTTTGATTTTAACAGGAACTTTTTTGTTGAATGTTTGGAAAAGATAGTTTGAAGTGGAAACACTTCCTAAACCACCCTAAATAGAGCACTTATAGAATCCTCAACTATATTTGGAAGTTGCTAAGAGACAGCAGTTGTGATTTACAAAAATAATTTTGAAAATACATCTACATTGATCTTGCTGCACTGCTTGTCTACCCAAGGTAACATCAAAAAAGTTACCAGGTAACTATTATGTAGTTAGTTATTGGACTTTAAACATTAATTGGGTGCTTGAAACCAAAGTAGTCTGGATGAACTTCAGGGTTAAGTCAGGCTTCTGTTTTCCTGATAGCTAACATTTTTTATTATCTTCATTCAGATGACTGATAGTTGTGCAATTTAATACCATATTTGAAGAATTATTTAATGCAATCTTATTTTCTTTGTTTTCTTGGAGGACCACAAAATGGCACGTCTTGAAAATTAAAATGCTTAATGTCATTTCATTTGGAATCAGATGTGGTATAAATTTATGATTTTTAAGTCCTTAATGATATTGCATGGACTTGCAGAAAATACTGTAGATGTTTTGACTTGTGAAATTCTTAAGCAGCGGTTCTGTGGATGTTACATAAGAATAAGTCACTGCAGGCACTATTTAATGTGAAATGGGACAAGTGTTGAATTTGAAAACAAAACTGCATTTGAAGAAGTTAGAACCAGAGTCAGTCTAAATGCGGATCACTTTCTCATCGTAGTCATCTAGTATAAGATTTTATTGCTGAGATTTCCTTAGAAATACCTTCACTCTTATTGATCTTGGTCGCAAATCAAAATAAGCGTTAGGTCTCTCTCTGCTGAATTGCTTTCCAGAATACCAAAGAGCAGCATATCTGCAGGCAGTTCTGTCTCATAAGTTACCCTTTCCTGAATCCTTAATCTCCTTATTTTTTATTATTTTTTTTAGAAACAAATCTTTGTTTCTGTAATAGTGTCCTCAGATCATTAGATCTGATCTGTACCTTCATGTTTGAATTCCACAAATCCCTTCTTTTTTCATAAAGCAATAAAATAATGATCTGTTTTTTCTTTTTTTTTTCTTTTTTTTTTTCCCCCACATAGTTGAACCTCTTTTTCCTGATGAAAGGACAAACAAGTTTCCTTATCTTCTTTGTTTCTGATTATTACTAAAAAAAAATAAATGAATTGCAAATGATTGACTACTTTTAATGTAATTCTGAATTGAATTAGTTGAGAATAGGTTACCTCCTGCAAATCTCCTTGCAACCTTCAGAAATCAAGTCAGACCTTCAGTTCACTGTCATCCATCATAACTATCTCAAATTTGGCATAATTATCTATTCTTCTTCCTTCTGGGTCTCAATTTTTCAAGAATACGAGTTTCTGATTGTCTTAATAGAAGTAGATATAGCATATTTCATTAGCTGACTGTTTAATTTTGAACACTTCCCCTCCTATGAACAAACTGGTGCAGTTAGGATACTCTGCATATATTGTGAGTGTCTGTTACGGGGTAGAGACTTCAAGTACCTCACTGTGGGGAACAGCAGGCTCCAGTGCTGTACCTCACTGGTGCTTAATGTTGCATAGATTTCAGACATTATAGCTCTCCTGACAAAGAAGGGGAGAGTTGTTTTCAAACGATACTGCTTCTAAGACTAATTTTTGAAGTATAAATGCTTCAGTCCTTGCTAGCGTTATAAGGCATTTAGTAGATAGATTATAATGACAATTGAAGCAAGACAAAACCATCATGATGTGTTTCTCTGAAACACAAAAATAAGATGGGTTTTTAAGAAGTGTAATTACACATAGATGTGGCTGTTAGGCAATACCATCATGAATTTGGCAACTACACTAGCACTATTGTTAGGGTAGGGGAGGAGGAATACAGCCAGGTGGATGACGATGGGAGATAGGATGGTGACAATGGGGGACAGGATTGTGAGGACTGACTGGTGGTTCTGACCTCAGGGGAAGGAAGAGCATCCTGCTTTAGCACCTCATACAAATTAAGAGTAGCTGAGGCCTTCTTGCCAAACTTTGAAGTGACATTTTATTGTCTTAAACCCAGGCCATGAAACCAGCTCTTGAAAACAAGGACCTGCCTTAATCTTGCTGGCATTCTGTAAGCAGTGTGTGTGGAGGGTGTATTTGATAAGTTGAGGGAGTTTTTAGACTGGTAGACAGTAGACATATTCATGTTATGAGCAGAAGTTGCTTCTCACATGTGCACACTAAAAATAATCAACTTTTAGGGAAAGGCTGAAACATATGTAAACTCAAATACTTCTGTTTCAAGCCAAAGGCACATACTTGCCTCTGACCACTGCAAAGTCTTTTTAGCACATTCATGTAATGTTTTTATTTCCTTTTTATTTGCCACTTTAGCTTTTACCATGTTACCTTGGCAATTAACTAACGTTGTGGGTTTTTCATAGTTTACTGCAACTACAGAGAATTCAGTTACAATAACAACTATTTGAAAAGGCAGAAGTGAAAAGTCATCAGCTATTGTCTCTGTAGCATTCTTATTAGTTTAATTTCATGAAGCATACAACTATTTCTAGACAAATCAAGTAAATTGGAATAGCTAAACATTTGTTTGCACCATGCATGTGCATCAGCAAAACAAGACATGTCTCCTATGCTGGTTTGACTTCTGCTGTGAGTACTAACCATTCTCTGCCCATGCCTGATAGAAAGTAGGCCCTGAGTAAGTGTTGTTAATTTTTAATACTTTAACCTTTAAAGTTTCGGATTATTGTTACCAGTGTTTGCTAAAAATAGAGCTTTATCCATCTACACTTCTAGTGCACAAGTGGCAAAATCACAATTTTGCCAGTATTTTTCACAGGACTCCACCCAGGACCAGCCCCCCAACCCAGGAGCTATTCCTCTCCAAGCCTTCTGTACTAATTTTAAAACTAATGAGCATTGCTGCACTAGTGGAGAGCCCTTCCTAGAAGTGTTTTCTGCACTTAAGTGAGTGTTACTAAAGGACTTTTTAAATTATCTGTAACTGTATTTCATGTGCAGTATTGCCAGTTTAATAATATTGTAACTTGTGGGCATAGTATAATTAGTCTCTGCAAGTGAAAAGGGGCCTTTTCTGGAGGGGAGAAGGAGGTGTTTAATAAATACTTACAATCTGCAAAGCCAAAGTAGTATAATTTAGCAAAATCCTGTTCCTCACATTTTGAACTGATTTTTGTAGTTTCTTGTATGGAGTACTGACGTGTATGAAGATTTTTAAAGCCTGCCAAATTCCATATTCAAAACCTGTAAGTTTATTAATAGAGCTCCAGGAAATTAGTTGAACATGTATTTAAACAATATGTTAATTTAAATTGAAAAGCTTCAACATCTTTCTCCCCCCCCCCCATCTTGTTTCTCTTCACTGATATTAATGGATTCCTTGGAATTTTGGATTTCATTATGTGGTCTTAATTTTGGATATAAGCGTGACATCTTTCCCAACTAAATTAACGGAAACTCTTCTAAAGAAGTTTATTGTCTTTTTAGATTTCCAAAAAGCATTTTTGGGCGTTACTACTGGCGTCTTGCAGGGATCCACTGCTGAGGCCACGCTCTCAAATTACTTATCAAAGTGCTGGAAAATCAAGCGACCAGAGCGGCAGTTTGGCAGTGCTAACAAGTTACTTGAGGTAGCTACGGCAATGGCAAACTGCAAGCAATTCCATGAACCCAGAAGGATTCCCTGACAGATGATAATTGCACTTTAAAATAGCAAATGAGGTCTAACATACCTAAATTTAAACTGGCACATAGCAGTATGGGTGATACAATTCTAAGTTAATACACAGAACTGGCAAGCTTGAACTCAAAAGAAGTAGTAAAGATTGAAAACTTCTCAGTATAATACATGGAGGCCCATAAAAAGCAGCATAGATGGGGTGAACAAGGATTTCTTTTTCCTTGTGGGGAACAATACCCTTTGTAAGGAGTGGAAATATCAAATCAGTAGGCGGCATGTTCAAACAAGCAAAAGAAGGTGGTTCATAACAAAACCTGTAGCTGAGCGGCATGGGTGCCAGAAGTGTGGTGAATGCCAAAGGCTTCCATGGAAAGCAAAAAAATGAGGATAAAGGAAAAATTCATCGAGCTCTATTCAATACAAAGGCACCAAAGCTGGCTCTAAAATGCACAGATATACAAAATACTAGAGACTGGAAGAGTATTCTAGAAATATCACTGCATTGTTTTGTGTTACGCATATGAGAAGTTAAATCTGTAAAAAATTGAAAGTATTGTTTCTTTTCCCACTCTTACCAGCTGGTAATAGTGACTGAAATTAAAAATGTTAGTATTGCTGGGGGTTTGCCAGTTTGAGTAAGAGTTTCACATTTTGGCATAGAACACATTAATAATTAATCACTTTTGACACTCTAAATTGCTAATGATATTGGATAGGAACCTTTTCAGTGAACTTTATTAAAGGAAAACACTGTTTTAAAATCTGAGTCAGCTTTTGAAACAATGCTCTAAGAAACCTATAGCTCTAATCAAATCATTTTGTCAAAGCTATATGTATTCTTGAACATGTTGAGAATAATGTAGTTCAGAGTCGTTATTTACAATGTATATGCATATAGAGCTGAAAAAAATTGGATGCTTGATTTTTGGTTTTTTTTTTTTAATTTGCATGTTGAATGTTACAAAGTCTCTGGTCTTATTCCCCATGTTAAGAAAATCTGAACTATTCTTAATGGCCAGATTAAGAAGAAAAGATGACAGATTATATTTCTGTATTTTTGGCTGGAATTCTGAGTCTGAAATGACAAACTGGAGGAAGATTTCATAGAACACCTCTGCTTTGACTGAGCTTCTTCAGCTTACAGTAACTGGAAAGTGACAAGACAATTTTGCCTCACTGGCTGAAAACAATGAAGAGTCTAAGAAGATCAGAGTAGGGCTGAGTGCAATTCAAATACAGCTGTCTATAAAATTTTCTTTTTCTTTTCCACAGTAGTACAAAGCAGCCCTAAAAAGCAGTTCTTAGGAAACATCTTTTTGAATATTTGCACTTTTCTGAAAGGACAGCCATTATTATTTGTATGTGCTGAATTTCCATCACATTAAATAAATTACAAATATGAATGTCCTATACTAATTTTCATGCTTCATATCAGAAAAGCAAAACTGTAACTGTTTTTCTGGAAGAAAAAACAACATTCTACTTATCTTCTACAGTCATGCAAGAACAATAAATCATAGTTTATGATGCTTATTTGATGGTGAACAGCTACAGGTAAGGGAGCTGATGTATAGCATGAACTGAGGTCACTTCATAGTTCATTGTCCCTTGTCATATGCTTTGCCACAGTGTCCTTCCAGTCAGAATATGACAGAGTCAGAATAAGAAAAGCAGTTGAATTTGAGAAGAGTAAAGGGCCTGGCTTCCATCCTGTTATAGACAATACATTAGGACTTGTCTGAAACTTCTCTCCACGTAATGTTCCATATGCTATGCTTGCAGATCACAAATCTTCATCTGTTTCAAATATATGTATACATATACATATATGTGCGTGTATGTCCAAATATATCTGATGGCGAGGAATGTTTGGTTCTGGAGAACCAAACTCCAAACTTGGTATACCAGGAGGAAAGCTGTAAACAAACTATTAAGGGCACCAACATGCATTGATTCTGGCATCTTGGCTGTATTCTATTTCAGACTGTCTTGGAAAAAATATAAGCCATGTCTGAAAGCCTGGGCTAGACAAATAAAAGCTTCTTTTGGCCCACCCTCCCAACAGTTTGGCCGTAAGCCAGTTGTGGTTTTAAACCATATGGCCACATAAGCTCAGTCACAGAGCTGTGCTAATAAGCTTGTCATCCATAGCAGTTCTCCCTGCAGTGACACACTGGAAACTCATAAAAAGTTATTCATCCTCTGATCACTTTTTTTTTATTCTGCTCTGCCCCCCTGCCCCTGAGGCGCTACTCTGTTCTCTAATGTAATCTCCTTTTCTTATTTCTGTGCACATGCCTTTGCATTGTTAGATATTAAAAAGCATACTGCTTAAATTGACCCACTGTGTACTACCTGGGGGTGATCTAGGCTGCTCTGTGCTTTATTCTGAATTACTATTACTATTACTATTCTGAATTACTGGGTAATCAGCCATCTTCAGTAATCATCCACAAATCTTGTTAGCAGTAGGTTGTTTTTATTTTCTTCCAGATCAATGCTAAAGGTTTCAAGTGTTAAACTGGAAAGTATGTGCTGTAGATGCTGCTAGGTAGTCCACTTGAAGTTTCATGTTGACTGATTTCTTTTGCTTTCTCTTTGGTTTACGAGCTTGTGGGCTATTTCACATGTTCTCTATTGATCACTTGCATGGAATAAATGATACTGTTAGTGAAGAGGAGAGAGAAAACAGAAGCAGGTTTAATAAAGGAAGTAAAATGGCGCATATATGAGTACCTGATCTGGAGATTTGGGTAAAAACTAATAATGTTTCACTTTGGTAGGCTTTTACATCTGCTTATCTCTTTTTATCATCAAAGTTACTCACTTCAAACTTATATTTTATGAATTTCAAGTCCATTTTCTCTACCTTGAGTGTACTATTTTTTGTATTATCTGCAAAATATATCTGTAATTACCTGAGGTGTGTGAATTCGCTCTGAGTATTACTTGTGATACCTTCCTTCTGCCAAGGGCGACTATGAAACTCTACCATGGTGACTGCAACATCGCTGGCAGTTTTTATAACCTAATGCTTACTGTTAATCAAATTTATACCAGTACCTTAGGTATATAACAAAACAGTCCTCCTATCCAAATATTGCATCATATCAGTGTGAATTATAATTGCCTTTTGTAGATCATGACTGCTGTATAATTCCTTGGAAACTTTGTATAGGAGCTAACATGAATGATAACTGTATTTAATAACTTATGTGATGTGCTTTGAGAGGCATAGCATATATAGACTTATGAAATATTTATTCTTATTCTGTAATGAAAAAAAGTTCACTTAACTTATTTGCATTCCTTTTTCTTTTTTTTTTTTTCTTTTTCTTTTCCACTTCTCTTGTTTGTTTGACTGGTTATAAATGAGCTACACGATTTGCTTAACACTCTTAAGTTTGGATTATCCTGTTGGCTAACTTAGCATAAACTGCAGTTGTTCCCAAGTCATAATTCTGACCTCTAAACTGACACTTCAAAAATTCATTGTATTCTTTTGTCAAGAATTTTGAAGTATAACTGTTTGAGACAAAATTGGCTATTTAATTATTACATTAATTGCTTTTTTTCTGTTTTCTGGAGCCTTCAGAATAATAGCAAAAGTTGTTTCAAATAAAGTTAGATCTATTGAGATTCTCCCATTTTCTTCTGCCTGCCTGAAGGGAGACGTTTATGCTCTAAACTGGTTCCAGATTCAGGGAAAAAAAAAAAATAAAATTATAGGAAGTGGGTGACTCCCAAGGCAATTTCTCAATAAGGCTGAGTTTTCCTCTTTCTCTTCTGAGTCACTACTGAGTTACAGCTCAAGTACTACTCCTTAAAATTGAAAGTTCAACTGTTTATAGATGGTGTTAGCTATATTAGAAGAGGATTATCACAGAGAATGTCGTTGCACAGTAAGCCTGTCGCAAATGAGGTTATAGATGATTTTTCCAGAAGTAGAGGTCAGTTATAAATGTTCACCAGGAGCTGCTTTTGTTTTATGGACTTACTAAGCATCTCCAGAACCTTTGCAGTAGTGTTCTTGAGCACGTCCTCCAGCAGTTCTCCACAATAACTCTTGTTTTCTCATGAGCTCAGGAAAAATACAAATGACTTAGCCAAGTTTAAATAATGCTTTTCCTTTAATATAAGAGATGGGCAGCCAAGCTCCAAATAAGGTCTAGGAAGATATGATGTCCTTTTTAACAAAGTATACCGCAGTTTAATTAGAGGAATATCTGGGGGAAAATACATAGATTACTTCTTTCAGAGTAGGAAAGGGATGTTCCAAAAAGCATAGTATGAGAAATTAGCAGCTGCTAAAACAGAGAGAGCGTCTGGTTCTGTTAAAGGTACCACATAACTGTTACGATAATCTGAAGTATTATTTTGTTTAAGATGATACAAATGGAAAATTATTTTTTACCTGGGAGCTTAAGTGAAGAAAGTGATGTCAGTCCTCCTATATGGAGGCCAATCATTCTTCCATTCCATGAGGGAGCAGAAAACCTTGATGGTAATAAACACAAGAGTTGACTGAAATAGTGGATTTCTTATTTAAATATGAATAATTCCAATCTGATACTTGGTAAGTCTACAAAACTAAGTTTACTTTTTCGTTAGGTATTTCAGAGGCTGTCGTAGTTCAGCCCCGATCAGGACCAGACTATGCAGTCTCTCTCTCACTCCCCCCACCCTCCGAGAGAATAGGGGGAGATAATATAAGAAAAAAGGGCTCGAGGTTTGAGATAAGGACAGGAAGAAAATCCTTAAAGTTACCGTCACAGGCAAAAACAGACTCGACTTGGGGAAAACCATTTATTAATAAAAACAGCAGGATAATGAGACAGAGAACAAGATAAACCTCCTCCCCACCCCTCCGTCTTCCCGAGCTTAACATTATCTCTACTACCTTCCCACAGCCTGAGCGGCACAGGGGGGAAGAGGGAATGGGGGTTGCAGTCAGTTCATCATCCGTTGTTTTACGCCGCTGCTTCATAGTTGGGGGAAGAACTCCTCACATTCCTCCCCTGCTCCAGTGTGGGGTCCCTCCCACAGGCCACAGTCCTTTGTGAAACTGCTCCGGCGTAGGTCATCTCTTCCACGGGGTGCAGTCTCTCCAGAACAGCTGCCCCAGCGGGCCCTCC